>APFE031650334.1:0-11174 GCA_000404065.3 Pinus taeda | reverse complement strand
TTCCTTGGATGTTGTGCATTTCCTAGTTTTTCATGTGTTGCAAATATTGTTGGTATTAAAATTATTTGGGAACATTCTTTTTGCATAGAGGGCATTCATGGAAGTGGAAACAAAAAGTGTTGCAGAAATTATGGAAAAGATGTAATTATGCAAAAAAGGCACAATGATGTGATTCAATAATTTGCGGCATCTGATGTTTTTGCGAATAATAGAACTAGCATTTGCACCGGATGTTGCAAAGGAAACGCCGTAAGGCATAAATTGAAGAACACAAATACAACAAAAGAATACTTTGATAAAGAATACAAATATATTGAATGCTCAAATCAATGCCCCATTCACTGGAACCACTTAGTAGACATATCTATCAACATTATGATTATACACAATGATCAAGAAATTTCCCATATATAAACAACACCTTCCACAACAACCTTTTTTCACATCCACATCTTAAAAAATGCCTTGGAACGTGATTGGAATCTCCCATATTGTCTTTTTCATTATGCAGATAAATCTTCCATATTGCTATTTTCATCATGAATATTGTTAGTTCATTGTTGTAAAGTGTTGTTGTGTTAAATTCAATACTATAAGTTCGACAAGTGAAAAGCATTCCTCAATTAGCATAATATGCATTTTTCTGTCACCATGTATTTTTCAGTCAAAGAGCACAAGTAACAGATTAACATGTATTTTCATAGAGCCAAGCAATCTACGCCTTATCTATAAAGTAACAAAAACATTTTGGAATAAGTTTAGTATTTCAAGCGGTGGGATTAAAGGAAGACACTGAAAAGGTCAGTCGGTGGATATTGGAAAATGGATTCAGAGTGATTGCTATTGTGGGTATGGGAGGACAGGGCAAAACCCTTCTGGTGCAAGAGGTATTCAACAACCAAAATGTTCGAGACAGTTTCGACCAATCTGTGTGGCTTACAGTATCACCCAAATTTTTCATTGAAGTGTTGTTGCTATCGACGTTCAGACAGATAAAAGCGTCTGAGGAAAAAGAAGGGGGTGTAAAGGGAATTCACGGCAGAATTAACAAATATTTTGAAGGAATGAATAAAAATCTAGAACGAAGACATTGTTTATTTGTTTTAGATGACTATGTTAGATCTAATTCATACTTCCATCTAGTCATTGTCCACGTCTATTGGGAACTTAAAACATTTGAAGTTCCAAAATTTATCCAAAACAAACATCAAAAAGCTGCCCAACCGCTTGAGTAGTCTGAAGCGTCTCCAATTTCTTGATGTTAGTTGGTATCAACAGCTGTCTAGCATGCATTTGGGGGTTGAAGCCCACAGATATATAGTGTATCTCAATGTGAAGGGCTGCAGAAAGATCAGACATTTAAACACATATACAGAGACCATAAAATTGATTTGATACAAGAACGACTATGGCAGGGGAAGCAACATTACATGCATACTTAATTATAAGACAGACGAACCTGAAGGCCAACACCACTACATTACAATTCTAACTTGATAGTGCCATAATACTTCAAGTCTACTTCTTTGCTGCATTATTCCTATTACCAAAATTAGCAGTAGCTTTGGTTGCGCTGTCAAGAACCCCAGCAACCATTAGTGCTCCTGTTGCAAAATAACTATTGTTGACAGGTGTTGTTCCTGCATTGCAAGTTGCATGCCCAGCTGTAATCAAACCTGCTTTTGACATCTTTCCGAAGAATTTGCCAAAATCTGCCACCTTTGCTGCAACAATGTCCATCACTTGATACTTCTTGTCTAACTCTTTGGCTTTGCCTAAAGTATCCTTTCCTAGGGTATAACCTTTTGAAAGCATTGTTGTAACCACTTTTACTGCCTAGTCAGCAAAATGGAACAAAAAATCTTAGTTGCTTATCAAGGACTTCAAATTGTCCAATAACAATGAGATTGGGCCCTAGTTCAATAAGTGAGCATTACAAAATTGGGAAAAATGATTTTCTCAATTTGAAGTCCTTGATAAGCAATATGGAAGATTTATCTGCATAATGAAAAAGACAATATGGGAGATTCCAATCACGTTCCAAGGCATTTTTTAAAATGTGGATGTGACAAAAGGTTGTTGTGGAAGCTGTTGTTTGTCTATGGGAAATTTCTTGATCATTGTGTATAATCTTAATGTTGATAGATATGTCTACTAAGTGGTTCCAATTAATGGGGCATTGATTTGAGCGTTCAATATATTGGTATTCTTTATCAAAGTATTCTTTTGTTGTATTTGTGTTCTTCAATTTATGCCTTACGGCGTTTCCTTTGTAACATCTGGTGCAAATGCTAGTAAATAAAATGATAAATACAAATGGTGTTGACTAATAAAAATAAGAACAAAGTAGTATATATCCATAGTATTAATTAATTTTCTTCCTAGATCCTTGAAATGAACACAGGCTTATTTTTCACCCTTATTATGACATCACAGATTGGGTGGTTTGGTGAGTTACATTTATGTT
This sequence comes from Pinus taeda, assembly GCA_000404065.3. Taxonomy (NCBI): domain Eukaryota; kingdom Viridiplantae; phylum Streptophyta; class Pinopsida; order Pinales; family Pinaceae; genus Pinus; species Pinus taeda. The sequence goes on along the minus strand of APFE031650334.1, from coordinate 8,707 downwards.
TTTTAATCCCTATTTTCGTATTGTGACACGATATATTTGGTTAGGTTAGTATTAGGTTAGTATAACTGCTCAATACATTGTGTATAGAAGCCATGGTGTGGGATTTTGATTTTAAGCATTTATTGGTTCAAGACCTAAGCTTCATTGGCCAAATTTGGATAAATGTTAAGTCAATTACCACGTTTTGTTGTATGAGCAGATATTTATCTGGTCTTGAAGAGGTACTATGAATAATAATTTTTTATGTTCCAAGAGGTACTATGAAGAATAATTTTTGATGTTACAACTAGTTTAGTAGGCCGTAGATCATTTAGAGGGTTAGTTAAGTTGGTTTAGCCCCTGTTGATTAGGCACTATTGTTAACTCTACTATTGAGACATTATTGTTAACTCTGCTATTGGGAGGTCACATATTCAATTCTTTTGACACTCTTGAGCTTAGGATATGTTGTTGACTTGGCAGGAAGTGGTCCCTTTGGGTGGATTTGGCTGGTACAAATATCTTGTGGAGGTAGTGGTCACTGATCTGGTCTCTGGGGACTATCAGATCTAATCTATGATCTCTGGACCATGAACCAGATACCGCCTAGAAAAATAAAATAGGTAGTGGATACCCACAGAGAGAAAAACATAGTAAATAATGTATGGAAAAATAAAATAGGTAGTAGATACCCAAATAGAGAAAAACATATTAAATAATGTATGTGTTTCTCTTGATTGATGTTGTGTGTTTACATTAGTAAATCATATTACCGAGTCAATAATTTTTTTTCTCTCCTTAGTGTTAATTTGATAGTCCAAGTGTACCCTCCTTTTTCTAATTTGTAGTCGGATAGAGATAATTTTAGTCGAGCTGTCTATGCAGTACACGTTATATTATCAACAAGATTGAGTAGAGTTTTTTTGGGTGAGAAATTCCTCCTTTGATTATGGTAATGTTTATAACTAAGTTTTTGAAACAGCTAAAAACTAGTATTTTCTGGGCTTTGTAATGACTAGGTTAGGTAAAGTACTCTTATATCAAGAATTTGAAGCAACCAAAGCTTTTTTCCAAGGGAAAAATTGAATTTTTTTATTAAGAGGATAAAGTTTTACATACGTAAGATGCGGTAAGAATTCATGATCAAGACTGAATCCAAGAATTCATGATCAAGACTAAATCCACAATACGTAAAAACTGAATATTGGCATGTACCACTAAAAACAGTTGCTGTAATATGTAAAAAGTGAGAGCATAGCGTACTGAGAAAAGTGGAAAAACATCACTTAATACCAAAAAGCACAAAAAAACACATAAATAGTCTGATACCATATAAATGCGTCTCTCTGAGCATTGGAGAAAACCTGTTCATATCAAAAAATAATTGGTTAAAGTTCATCATAGTCTGAAGGACATATACAGCAAACACATAAACACTGCATATAACAACTAACATTGGCATGTACCACTAAAAACAATGGCTGTGAGAGCAAAATGAAACCACATCTGACAACCATTAACCATTTGGTGGTTGATACTTCTCGATGACCTACCCATTCACTGATTCTGTTATATGCCAGACGTCCAGAGCCTGTTGTAAACCTTTTTTAGAAAGGAAATCCGGTTCAGCGTTCTTCTCTATGAAAATTTGAGAGAAAAATCAACAAAACCAGATTTTAAGCATGAAATTTATTCTAAAATAGGAACTGAAATAAGATTTGACAACGCTGCACATTGTTTATCCAATTTATTTGCACATTGTTTATTGAATTTATTGCATTCAAAGTCACCAAAAATCTGAACCAACACAAAAGGAGTTTAAGAATTTATACCAATGCCTACAGAGGTTTTGAGAGATCTGTGATCATTAACATGAATGAAAATGCCAGCCCTACATCTATCCTGTGCATGAGAGGTGCCACCAAAATAGGCAAGGAACATACAGTCTGATTTATTCTTTGCGGATATTCCTTTGGATTAGAGAGGGGGTGGTTTGAGGAAGCAATTAAAAAATGGAGGTGCATTGCACTGCAAGGGTAGAAACCTGATCTTGGAAAATTCCTTTGTTCTGGGCCAGCCATATACCTTAGCAGATAATAAGGGGTATGTTCTTAAAATGATTTTCATTTGAATTAAACCATCAATTTTGCCAAGTAGAACCATGCCAATTGAGTTTGATACCCAAAATATTCCCATGCGAGAACCACTTCCAACATGTTTAAAATCGGTTGCATCCAACTGGTCCCCGTGACCAGAAAATCCAGTACCTCCTTTTTCCAGGGTGATCAAATGCATTTCTTTGCAGCTTCTATTACAGACAAAACAAACCCCATCTAATTTAACAAATTTCTCTGCACACTTTTTGCAATAAATATGGCCACAAGTGCTGATTGCCATTAGTGTATGCCTGTTTGTTAGTGTATCTTTGCAACTAGGGTAAATAGAACTGGCCCCCAAAACCTCATATTTTTTATCATGTGGATCCTTGGTAAAAATAACTGCAAAAAGAGACTTCAACTTCAGTTTCTCTTTACCCTCTGGGCAGATTGTATCAAGTGAAGGTGCCTCAACTTTTGCTTGAGCCTCGGGAGTTGCTGATGGCAGCCAAAATGCTTTCATTGTCCAAAGAGCCTCCGTTTCAAATGAAGTCACTTTAACACTATTGGCCCCATGAAAACTATTTTTGTCTCGAATATGATTTTTGTCATTATATTGAGGTACAACACCATTGTTTTGCTGATCAAATGCATCAAGTTCCTGTTGCCTCTTTAACAACAACTTCTCTTCTTCCTCCTCCTTCTCTTGTTTTTGATGAGCTTCATAGCTTGCAAGTTTCCTATCAAATCATACACCGATAACACCAGCAACTTACAATACCCACTCATAAAAAATTTAAATTGAAAACCTAAATATATCAGATATTTTGTACTTTCAACATTGAAGTGCCGGCAACCTAAACTAGTCATTCTACTGATAATGAATAGGGATAGAATCCCATCAACACTCGTTTCTACCATGTAGTATCCAAACTTCTAGCTTAAACTATATGCAACAAATAATATGACCCCATAGTCAAAATATGCACAGTGACATCCAAAGCTCAAAGCAGATTAATGTCAATTGTGATCAAGCTCGGTACTATGATAACTGAGCCATACAAATGTCCAATTCCATTGAATCCAGATTAACTGTAACAAGAGCCATCAAAGCAGACTAATGTCAATTTTAATCTACCTTGGTACTATGATAACTAAGACATACAAATGTCCAATTCCATTGAATCCAAATTAACAAGAGCCATCAAGAAATAAATGGAATAATATTATAATCCTATTGGCCATTTGATGCAGATCTGAAATTCCCAACAAATCAAAAGGCAGTGTCATTCATACAAAATGTAACCATATGATTCCTTCAAAGAAAATAACATAGACCCTGGACAGACATAAGAGCTTTATTCTCGCAGGTGGACCCAGGCAAAGAAGGTCTAGTAACCAGTCCAACAGGCTGCAGTCTGAAGCAAGTTGAAGCACTTACGGTGATGATGACACAGTTAAAATGAAATTTCAAAAATAAATTGAAAAGTTGTTGACAAATTCAAAAGAAGAGGTAAATGGAGCAAATCAAAGTCCGGATTCCCAAAAATCAAAACGCTGCAACACCGCCTGCAAATGATAAGGCCTCTAGACATTTCAATGAAGAAATCATTTAACCCTCCTTTTTCCAACACATAATTCAGATTATGGTAATACTGTGTTCATCTGCTATATTTCCAGCACATAATTCAAATTATGGTAATACTGTGTTCATCTGTTATATCTCTTGATTCTAACCTTTAAAAAAATGAGTAAAGTCAAAACAAAACGCTGCAACCTCACCTGCAAATGATAAGGCCTCTAGACATTTTAATTGAACCCTCTTCCTTTTTCTAGAAGATAATTCAGGATATCCTTCTCCACACCTTAAGTTGGGCCTGGAATGGTGCCTCAAAGGTTGATGTAGCTAAAAAGAAAGATAAAGCATAATATGGCTACATATAACAGGAAATGTACCACAAAATACAAAAGATAGCTGAGACAATAAAATTTAGCACATGGGCAAAAAGCTAAACATGAGCTCTACCCTATCATTTATGGCCATCACCCTAGTTTCAGAGGGAAACGCCTTACCGCGTAATAATTTATTTATTGATTTATACTTTAATTTATTGGAAAAAAAATACTTCATTGAAGGGCCCGGAATCGCCCTTGAATCTGGAAATCAATAGATTCGAGACTTGCTGGATTCAGGCTTTCGAGGTAATTTCGTTTCGACTCCTCGCTCCTTTGAGTTGACTAATGCTAAACTTTAACTTGCTTCTTGTAATGGACAAATTTGAAGTGCAATCTTACTAGGCGTTATTTCTTCAGTTTTCCACTTCCAAACTGGAAAATGAAAAACTCGACAATTTTCTGGCTTTTCCTGCTGAAGCACATAATTCAATGTTTCTGCCAGATTTAACGAAATTCGCTAAGTAATAGCACAACTTCCATTGAAATTTGAAGTGTCTAGTGTTTGTTACGCCTCTTCAAATATTTTGGGCTTTTTAACTTTAATTTATCAACTCCCAAGAAAAAGAAATAGTATATTGGGACTACTCTGCGAGCTCTTAAGTTTGAGCTTGAAAGAGAGAGTGATTATAGATATCCGTTTCGGTTGGGAAGCTTGAGCCTTGATCTTTGTGCCTGTAAATGTAAGTCCACAACAAATGTCAAACGTTGTCTTCTGTTGTTTATTTAATTTCGCTAGAAGTTCTAATTACTCTATGGTTCTGAAACCACACTTTTTCATTTGAACCGATATATAGCATGGCAAGGTTACGAAACTTTAATACGAGTCTTAAACTTTGTAATTGAAAATGCAATTCCACACGAAAGACCAAACCAGGTCTTTGCTATTTACTTTAATTTTTGCCAATAGGTTTCAGTAATGCATTTGGAATTAAATTTCTGTAAAGCCACATGATCTGAAATTTAAAGATTATTAGTTTTAGTTGACAGTATAGAAAAAGACCATATCTAGTTCTTGAAAGTTTTTTACTGCAAAACACACAAATTTTCTCACTATGAAAAGAAAGGGTGTGGGGGAGAGGATCTATATCAAAGCATGCCTATATAACTTTTTAATGTCATATGCCCTTTTGTTTTGACTGGAGAGTTTTGTAGAAGTACATTTAACATTTTAGAAGGGTACAAGAACTTATTGAGCTGAAATTGCAACTTACAAGCAGTCTTCAATCACAATTCTAAACCTATATCTGCAAATATGTGGTCCTCATATCAATTGTATTTCCTCTGGCACAAGATTCAGCATGAAAGGAGATAAATGATCAGTAGGCCTGCTATGGGACCTAGGAAAAGCTGTGCCACGGGTCATGAGAAAAGTCGTGCTGAACAATTAAAACTTCCATTTATATGTCCTCAAGTGTTGGCACTAGTCATGGATGATTCAAGGTGATATGAAATACGATATATCATCCTTAATTTATGATTTGGATAAATATTATGTATGCTGCAACTTTGGTCGCGGTATGATATATCATCCTTAATTTTTTATTAGAATAAACGTTATGTATGTTGCTACAACTTTGGCCATAGCTTGACATTGAGACATGGTTATTTCCGACTATTAGTCAGTCTACTTGGTTGTCTTGCTTTTCTATTACCTACTAGCAACATAAATAGTTCAAGTGTTTACCTGGAACATTTTTTAATTGCATTTATTTGTGAGTTTTCTATATTTAGACAATAGTTTCTTATTTTTTCAGATTTTCCAAAGGACAATTCTTTCCTTGTTGCAAATCCGAAAGCTAGAGGTTTTGCAAATACCATTATATTGACACAAATAAAATGAATGATGTATTGTTGTTCTCAGATGACCTCTATCTTAGACATGGTTTCTGACAAAGTTTAGCTCTACATTGTCGAAGCAGTGTGAATTTGACTATAAAAGAAGAATCGGTGGTGAGCAACTGACTACATTTTTTCTTTGTCATATTTTTTAATTTAAAATATGCTTGTTCCTGACTTTTGTCTGCACTGCTAATTTTTCTGTTCTTGAATTATATATAGAATTATTGACATGTTGAAGGATTCAATCACAAGGCTATCCTGAGTGGATTTGAGCAGTCTGGAGATGAAGATATCGTTTATGGCCCTCTTGTAATGGTTGCTTCTGGTTCTTCTCTCACAAAACATTGAAGAGTTGGTTTCCTTGGTTATACAGACTGCTTTTTCAGCTACATTTATGGGGTTTGAGATATATAGAATTTGGGGCACCAATCTCTGGCATCATAACCGAGTTGCAGAAGGTCAAAGGATTGTTCTAACGAGGGGAAATTTACTTACCGTTCAAATCATCACAGTAGTTCTAAGCATAACTCATTCCATGACCACTATTGTTAATTGCTGGGTTGCTTATCATGGCAGATAGCATCATGCCAGTTTTCCTCACATGGTGTTTCTATGTTCGCAAGCAATGACTTGGTCGCTTTCACTTCTTCTTATCAGTTTCGAAAAGAGGTTTGGGTCATCTTCACATCATTTTCTTTTGAGAGGCTGGTGGGTCTCTAGTTTCATCCTGTGGGTATATGAAATGCTTTCACGTGCAGCTTCATTCATGACTGACAACTCTCATTCATTTCATATCATATTCAATGATTCCATATTGTTTGTGACTCTGCCACTAATATCAACACTTTTGGCGATTGCTATCCAAGGTTCTACAAAAGTAGTACTGATGGAAAATTCTGATACTCTTTCTAAAAATTTATTGACTGATAAATTATCTTTCCCTCAGAAGAAGAACTCTAGAACCCTAACAAGTTATGCTGGCTCAGGATTTATAAGCAGGTTGACCTTTTTCTGGTTGAATTCTCTACTGGCTGCATAGTCAAAATATGCACAGTGGCATCCAAAGCTCAAAGCAGATTAATGTCAATTGTGATCAAGCTCGGTACTATGATAACTGAGCCATACAAATGTCCAATTCCATTGAATCCAAATTAACTGTAACAAGAGCCATCAAAGTAGACTAATGTCAATTATAATCTACATTGGTACTATTATAACTAAGACATACAAATGTCCAATTCCATTGAATCCAAATTAACAAGAGCCATCAAGAAATAAATGGAATAATATTATAATCCTGTTGGCCATCTGATGCAGATATGAAATTCCCAACAAATCAAAAGGAAGTGCCATTCATACAAAATGTAACCATATGATTCCTTCAAAGAAAATAACATAGACTCTGGGCAGGCATAAGAGCTTTATTCTCGCAAGTGGACCCAGGCAAAGAAGGTCTAGTAACCAGTCCAACAGGCTGCAATCTGGAAGCAAGTTGAAGCACTTGCAGTGATGATGACACGGTTAAAATGAAATTTCAAAAATAAATTGAAAAGTTGTTGACATATTCAAAAGAAGAGGTAAATGGAGCAAATCAAAGGCCGGATACCCAGAAAGCAAAACGCTGCAACGCGGCCTGCAAATGATAAGGCCTCCAGACATTTCAATGAAGAAATCATTTAACCCTCCTTTTTCCAACACATAATTCAGATTATGGTAATACTGTGTTCATCTGTAATATTTCCAGCACATAATTCAAATTATGGTAATACTATGTTCATCTGTTATATCTCTTGATTCTAACCTTTAAAAAAATGAGTAAAGTCAAAACAAAACGCTGCAACCTCACCTGCAAATGATAAGGCCTCCAGACATTTTAATTGAACCCTCTTCTTTTTTCCATAAGATAATTCAAGATATCCTCAATTTTTTCATCTTAATACATAGAATCAAGACATATAATAGATTAATACACATAATTCAGAATGAAGACCTATAATAGATTGATACACAAAATCAAGAGATATAACAAATGAACACTATATTTCCATAACCTGCTGATTCGAAATCCTGAGTCTTCCAGATCGATGGTAGTCTTCCAACGAAATTATTTCCACCCATACAAATTGGTTATTTCCCAATATATCCACCACCATACCATGTGTTGCAACCCTGCAGACGGATTCCAGAGTTAATGAGAGTCTGGTAAAGCTCCGTCTTAGCCGGAGAGAAGAATGCATAGGGAGAGAAGTGATAGTCATTCAGGGATCTACAGCCATCGCAACATCGATGATGTTAAATTTGTGAAGTAAAGCAGAGGCTATGGAAGTAACGATGAAAGGATCGAAAGGAGGCAGGGGACAACTCTGCATATCCCACCAGAATGATGATCAATGGAATGTGATAACACTTCCAAGGAGATTGATCGCACTTCAAAGTAAATGGGAGCTATATGGTTCATAGGAATTGATCGACGGTTTAAGTTTTTGTAATCGTCTAACATCTAATCCTACGGTGTCCAAGGATGACAGGTAGGCAAAGAGGGGGATGAGTTTCAGAGGGAAACGCCTTACGGCATAATAATTTCTTGGATGGTTGACAATTTACGACATTGAGTTTGGAATGTGGAAACAAGTGTTTCTAGATGAAATTTTGTAGACAACCTTGTTACTGGTAGAGAATCTATGCACGCTCCCTTTGGTTGGACAAGGCAGGTGCTGCAACTGGATTTACTTTAGTGGGATTTATACATTTGAATATACATTTTGTATTTGGTTAACGCATCTTTTATTTTATTTTATTTTATCTTTTCTCCTCTCTCTCTCCCCCCTCCCCCTCTT
>APFE031650329.1:0-12568 GCA_000404065.3 Pinus taeda | reverse complement strand
GAAGGAGAACACTCCACAAGCCATATGCCTGTTCATACAAGAATACTTCTCTTCATGTCTCTCCATGTGGAGTCTCTAGCCTCTATATAGGCCTCATACATATAATACCATACATCATTACCATGGTTTCCTCATACCATCAACTAATACCATGGGCCCCTTACATTATTATTAACTACTTGTGGTCCCATACATGACATGGGTTAACCACCTTATTTATTACTATGGCCCATCCCATTATTCCATTATTACCTTGGGTACCTCCCTCGGTACCCCATATTACCCCCTAGGTATATAACATTAGTCCAGTTTTGTATGTGTACTTTCTTTCTGAGGGTCTTGCTAAGCTGACCAAACACCACTGGTCCCACTTTGACTTTTCCACTCCCGAGCGCTTCAGTATGCACCCTTGGTCTCGCCTCTCCATATCCAATGGATATTGCACAATCTCATGTGAATTCTAGCACCATCGTTATTAGATTGAGAGTGCGTGAGATTTTTGGTTTTCCCATGCTATGTGTCACTCACTAAGGTTTCTCGCATGAAATTGTGAAATATCATTTACCATTTCTGAAGCATGCGAGATACTGCTTACCACTTGGAAATATTGCACGTGTTTTTAATAAATACCTTTTAATAAAGGTTTAACACTTAAGTTGAGAATAACCCTCAATGCAAATTGACTGTGATTTATCAATAAAATGCATAAAAAGACATTAATACCCGATTAGGTCCAGAATGCCTATACACAGATTCAAGAGAATTTCACACCACGAATAATACACAATGCCACATTGAATCAATTTATTCAATAAAATAGAAATTACACAGTCTTGGCCCTCTCTCTCGATTACAACATTTGTCTAACCTCTGTTTCACTCTTAAAACCTCTCTCTCTCTCTCTCTCTCTCTCTCTCAATCTCTCGCTTACTCACTCTCCTATTCCATCCAATCCCTACCATTACATTTTTTCCTCTTTAACTGCATTGACAACTCAATCTCTATTTTTATTAGTTAACAACTAAATTCCTATCCTCAAGTTGTAAGACACACCTATTCTAAAACTTATCTCCTATTTTAAAAATAATACAATGATTTAATTATTACAATAATTGAAATACAAATCAATTCGAGAGATCCAACCCTCTCTTCTAAAATTGATTTTGACCACTCAGGTCAATGAAATTCATCTCATGTTAGCCACAACATGTGAACGTACAATCACATTGTTGGCTAAGTCTGGATGCTCTTGCATAAAATTAGCTAAACTTGGACAAATCTACCTTAATTTCTCTATTTATTTCCTACTTTTTGCTCCTTTTTTTGTTTCTCATGTCATATATGCTTCTATAATTCTGCTCACATTATTTTAACAATGAAATGGTTATGCGTCACATTTCAATTTGCAGAGTGCATATGTGTGGGAGTGCAGAGGAATCACAATAAAAGCTTCCTCCACACTTGCCACACATCATTTACATGTTTTTGGGTTATCTCCCAAAATATAACAATAGAATTTCTCAAACTATTTATTTAATTAAATTAAATTAATTGATTTAAGATAGTGAAATAATGATGTTTTTAATACTATTTATCCATTCATTGATGAATTTCAGCATTCCCTTCAATTCTTCCAAAAGAAAAGTTTTTTTTTTGTTGAACCTCATCACAACACCCTACATTTAGTCTTGGTTTTGAGTGATATTTTAAATAAAAATAGTTTTAATGCATCTAAGCAATCATTGAAGATTAATATAGCGTAAAGCATAAGCTATTAAAGACTAAACATGAATTCCAAAACATGGGGATTAGAAACCTTGTCCTAAAGAAATAAAGCAATCATCTCATCAAATTTTAAATAAAAAAAATGCAAACATCAATAAAAAATAATATGTGGATGACATAATAGGAAAAGGGAAACCCCAAACACTCGAAAGCATTGCAAGCATTTCTAATTGAAGTTGACTATCAGTTTATATAAAAAATATTACATTGTAAAGAACAACTTGAAACAATATTATTGTCCTCACTCTTACCAAATTTATTGTCTAGTATCTAATTAGAAAAAAAAAGTTACATATTGTGAAAAATTGCTTCACTTCCAAAACAGGAAAATAGACAGATCTAAAAATATTTCAAGATCAATAGAGAACTAGGAGAAATTAATTAAGAGGGGTAGTTACATAATAGGATTCTTTGGTCTTGAACTTGGTTATAGTGGAGGCTGAAACATATAATGTACATGTTTCTCCATGTGAGTCAATTTGCTTTCAAAGGAATCTACCTTTTCCTCTATATTCCCTTGAACCCTTTTTCAAATTCACTAATATGTCCTATGTTTACCACCAGTCCCATTGGAGATCATGAACGAATGAGATGACCATATCCTAGTCATCATTATGCTTCTTACGATGTCTTTCAAAAGCATATTTAGATACCAAACCTCATTGCCAAAGTTTTGTTGATCATATGCAGGGTTGTTAATATTAGGTCTATTAGCAGGGATAAGATCTATATCCTCCCCCTAATTAACTATATTTAGGTAATGTTGGCTTGACTCTCCTCATTCACCAACTCCATGGCTTACTCTAAATCATTATCGTGGCATCTTGTATTTCACCCAAATAAAGGAGTTGAAAACAATAATCATATGGACATGATAAACTAACAAAATGTTTTGTATTTAACAAAACACCAACCCATCCAATAGAAACAAAACCCACCTAATCTTGCACTGCAATGAACTAGGAAGTAGTCCTAAAATAAACTATCTAAATGAATAATGATAGATTACAAAAGAAAAATTGCAGAACCCCATGAAGCTAATCACAAAAGAGATACATAACCATAAAGCCAGTGTCTCAAAAATTCCTACCCAAGCCACACCTTCAAAATCTAAACAAAAAAAAGCAAATCGTTATACCACCCAATAATAATCGAAAATAATCAAATGACCCAATTAAAAAATAAATAAAAAAATAATCCACAAAATATAATGCATAGAAGCGTAGATATAACAGATGTTGCAATTAATCACCCGAAAATGCATAGAATCATCCCATGTTACCCCATTATATAGCTGGGAATCCAAAAAATGGTTGGTTTGTAGTTCTTGATATGCCCTTCGATGAAAAATAGAATAGAAAATTATCAAACTTTCCCAATAAATAATGTTTAATTCCCACAGGTAACATCTATATATATACCTGTCAATGTAGATCACCATTGATTTAGTCGTTGCACTACTCTGTGTAAAAATAAATTTTCCCCATATTTCCATAAACAAAACATATTTCCTAATTTTAAAATATTTTCCTAATTTACTTTGTGTATTTCTCTATTTGTTGCCTATTTTATGCTACTCTCAATGTGTCTCCTATGATATCCGCTTTAGTAATTATGCTCACATTATTTTAATAAAGAAATGGTTATGCTTCACATTGCATTTTGTAGATTGTAGAGATGCAAGACTGCGGAGGAAACACAACAAAAGATTCCTTTTCAGTCTATACATACTTTTTAGATGTTTTGGATTTTTCTCGAAATTTACTTCTGTAGGTTTTAACCCTGTAAATAAATTGCACTCACATGAATTCTTAAAATAGAAAATTATACAATTGCGAGAACATGAAACAAATATACATAGGTATTTTCCCGTCGAGACTACCAAGTTGATTTTTCATTATATTCCTTTCAATTTTACAATACATATATACACATGTTGAAGAATTCATAAAACTCAATCCACTAATCCTGGAATAAAAAAAAACTATAGTTCTCTTGACTGTATCCACAAAATACCATGCGAATAAAACCATCATGCCCAAAACCATGTGAAAAAGCCATGCAAAAAACCACGGGTAGTTTCGCTCACTATCTTTGGGTCTTCCCTCGAATAAAACCATCATGCCCAAAACCATGTGAAAAAGCCATGCAAAAAACCACAGGTAGTTTCGCCCACTATCTTTGGGTCTTCCCTCCATCCTTGGGTCTGCCCAACAATTATTGGGTCCACATAAAATAAATTTTTTAGGGAATTGCCCAAAAACCATGATGCATGGAAGAAATATAACATACACTCAACAATTTCCTTAATTTTAAAATATTTTTCTAATTTATTGTAAGTATTTCTCTATTTCTTGTTTGTTTTCTTCTCTTTTTATTATGTCATTTGTGATATCTACTTCTATAATCATTCTCACATTACTTTAATAATGAAATGATTATGCCTCACATTGTAATTTGTGGAGTGTGAAGATGCGAAATTGTGAAAAAAACACATTATAAGCTTCCCTGCACTTCACACATATTATTTACAGGTTTTAGGTTTTTCCCAAACATAATAATATAATTTATCACACTATTGATTTATTTAATTAATTAAATTTATATAAGATATCCATGTAAATATTTTTTTAAACCATTAATGCATTCATTCACGCATTCAACATTCCTTTAATTGTGAAAATCTAATAAAAAAATTTAACTTGTTTTATTAGCTTACTATTTCAAATTTCGAATATGCATCCACCACTAATTGCATTTCTTTCAATAGTTATGGAAACAATTTCAATAACAAAAGCCCATTTAATTCATAATTATTATATTTCTATAATCAATTCAATTTTCAATATTGACATAAACATAGACGAAAAAATTAGTAAACAACTAGATTACATTGTAATCTGAACAAAGTCCATAATTCATGAAATTTGGACAAATTAAAGTTGATGTTTTATTACATTCATTATGATTGTATCTAAGTAACTGATGTATAACATAGAAATCTGCCAACATGGATTCAAATGTAGTGATGTTGAAGTAATCATCATGATTGTATTTATTCAAAAACCTCTCTTCATATGTACATAATCTAAGTGAACATAAATCTCACATTGAGTACTTTACACATTTATTTTTCCCAAGTTGTCACCTCATTCTCTAACTTCTTACCTTTAATGGTTGTTATCTTTGACTATTGAACAAACTACAATCAGAATCAATTGCCTGTTTTTTTACTTCATTACAAATGTCTCTCCACCTATTCATCTGAAAAGACTAGATATATAAGTTATGAGTTTCTTAGAGATGTCAATTGAACTTTTTACTTCATTCCTTCCTATGAGTTGACTTTGGCATATAATATCATAAATATTATGGGATTACTATGTATATTGTGATATGCAATTTTTTGCAATGCTTAAATGAGAATACTTAAAATTTATCCTCCATTTCTTTTCTAGATTCTAAACAAGGGACCATATTTCATTGGCCTGTGTTCCCTCATTCTTAATATAAACAAATTAACAACGTGAAAACTCTGCAACATGAATAAACAAAACAAAATTCAATAGCTGTGATTTTTGCATAAGCTGTAAATACATAATGATTTTACCATTAATTTTCTATGAACACTTATGATTTCGATAGTACCTTCCATTAAGATATAAAAAGATATATTTTAATCATAGGATTAAGTATTAAATAATATTTTAATATATTCTCATCCATGTTGTGGGAAGCTGATATATGTGGAGGGGTAATCTCTATTGCAATATCACTCTTCTTGACATCCTTCCAGTTTGCTACAACGGATACTAGTCGTCGAGCCATTTTTATGCATCCATTCAATGAATAAATGTCAAAAAGGCTATTTTAGAATATCGATGGATATGATATTCTTGATTTTTTAACAAGAAATAATCATTACAAAATGTGTTACAGTAAAGTTTATTAAACATTGAAGCAATGTCCTCATTGTGCATCAATTCACTGAATAAATGGTTACGTTTACGGGAAGGGGCCTTCATTTCATCATAGGATTAAGCCTTATTTATTATTTTAATATGATATCAGCCACTTGAACAATATCCTCATTACATGTTGATTCACTGGATCAACAAAATATGATCACTACTATGGATATTCCGAAATTTATCTCAACACAAACTAACCACAAAAGTTTGAAATCCAACATCATTTCCCTGCACAGAGAGGATACATGGAATGAGATCAATTATTAAACTTCCAATATAACTCTTCAATCATTCTTTCAAGAATTATTTATAATGGATCCCCTTTGGGATTCAAAAATTAGACAAAATATGATCACTGTTGTGGATATTCTGAACTTTTTCTCAACAAAAACTAACCACAAAAGATTGAAATCCAACATTATTTCCCTACACAGAGGGGATACATGGAATGAGATCAATTATTCAACTTCCGCTATAAATATTCTATAATTCTTTCTACAATTCTTGATGAGGGAACCCCTTTTCGATTCAAAACTTCGACAAAATATGATCACTACTATGGATATTCTAAAATTTAGCTCAACATAAACTAACCATAGAAGTTTGAAATCCAACATTATTTCCTTGCATGGAGGGGATACATGGAATGAGATCAATTATTCAACTTCATATATAACTCTTCTATCATTATTTCAAGAAGTCTTGATGATGGATCCCCTTTAGGATTCGAAACGTTGACAAAATATGATCATTATAGTGGATATTACGAAATTTAGATCAACAAAAGCTAACCACAGGAGTTTGAAATCAAACATTATTTCCCTGCACGGAGGGGATACATGCAATGAGATCAATTATTCAAATTCTTGTATAATTATTCTATCATTATTTCAAGAATTGTTGATGATGGATCCCCTTTGGGATTCGAAACATTGACAAAATATGATCCCTACTCTGGATATTCTGAAATTTAGCTCAATAGAAACTAACCACAAAAGTTTGAAATCCAACATTATTTCGCTGCGCAGAGGGGATACATGGAATGAGATCAATTATTCAACTTCTGCTATAACTCTTCTATCATTTTTCAAGAAGTCTTGATGATGGATCCCCTTTGGGATTCAAAACGTGGACAAAATATGACCACTACTATGGATATTCCAAAATTTAGATCAACAGAAACTAACCACAGAAGTTTGAAATCCGACATTATTTCCTTGCATGGAGGGGATACATGGAATGAGATCAATTATTCAACTTAAACTATAACTCTTCTATCATTATTTGAAGAAGTATTGATGATGGATCCTCTTTGGGATTTGAAACATCCATAAAATATGATCATTATTGTGGATATTTTGAAATTTATCTCAACAGAAAGTAACCACAAAAGTTTGCAATCCAACATTATTTCTCTGCACAGAGGGAATACATGGAATGAGATCAATTATTCAACTTCTGTTATAACTCTTCTATCATTCTTTCAAGAATTCTTGATGATGGATCCCCTTTGGGATTCAAATCGTTGACAAAATAGGATCACTACTGTGGATATTCCGAAATTTAACTCAACATAAACTAACCATAGAAGTTTGAAATTCAATATTATTTCCCTACACAAAGGGGATACATGGAATCGGATCAATTATTCAACTTCCACTATAACTCTTATATCATTCTTTCAAGATTTCCTAATGATGGATCCCCTTTTGGATTCAAAATGTCGACAAAATATGATCACTATTGTGGATACTCTCAAATTTAGCTGAATAGAAACTATCCACAGATGTTTGAAATCCAAGATTATTTCCCTATACGGAGGGGATACATGGAATGAGATAAATTATTCGAGTTTCTCTATAACTCTTCTATCATTTGTTTAAGAAAACTTCATGATGGATCCCCTCTGGGATTCAAAACGTCGACAAAATATGATCACTACTTTGGATATTTCGAAATTTAGCTCAACAAATTTACATTTACCAACAATGAAGGTTTTTTTATCATAAAATTAAGTCTTATTTAATTTATTTTATATATGGTAATCAATGTTTGGGAGTTTGATTGAATCTATGTAATATTTCACCAAAATGTTGCCAGCGAATGAGGCAATGTACGGAATAAGTGGGAGAAGGGAATCCACATATCATTTCTATTTGTCATAATAGATAATTGATGTGAAGCCCCATATATCTTCTTGACTTTTTCACAAGTAGTAAATGTTATTAAAGACTCGAACAATGTGTTGATTATGCATCAATTTCTTGAATAAATGACGAAAATATTATTTTATAATATTGCTAAATATAATCTTTATGATATGTTTACAATGAATAATCAATACAAAATGCATCAGAGTAAATTTTATTATGAACTCAAACTATATAAGTTCTTTATGTGGAGTGAAAAGGAAACATTTTTTGTGCTCCCTCCGCACCTCCACACCCAATATTTATTTTAAATAACTATAACCATTAAGCTTTAGAAAAATAATTAATACAAGTAAAAAAACAGAACATCATTTTATTTGTGATTTCATTGTTCCTTCCTTGTGTCTCATGAGAAAACTATAGTATGAACAAACAAGAACAAAGAAAATGGAACTGCTAGCAAAATTCAATACGATTTTATTCGCATAAGCTTTTTTAGTCATATTTCGTGAAAGGATATATGTTAATCATGGTATTAATCCTTAATTGGTTCTTTTAATATATGTCAATCCTTTCTATGGGCAAGTTAATATGTGTGGAGGGGTAATATATGTGGACCTGTAGAAATGAGGATACAAAGGTTCTATCAAACATATTCATTTTCCACACATCGTTCTAATTTACTAGAATAGATATTGGTTACGGAGCCATGTGCACCTGCTCTATTTGTTTACGAATAATAAATAAAATTAAGCACTCAAACTATGTACTGATTACACCTCAATTCATTGAATAGATGACAAAATGACTATTTTAAAATATCAATAGATGTGATTTTATTGATATGCTTACAACCAATCATCATTACACAATACGTTAAAGTAAATGTTATTAAACACTCGAGTGATTTCCTGATTGCACATTGATTGATTGAATATATATTAATAGTATGACTAAGCTTTTATTATTTTTCTAACGGTGAATCATTTGCACTGTAGTTGTTGGAAACAATGTTACTATTGAAAGTGGGGTGAATCAATATTATGGTTAATTATTTTAACTTTTTATGCCAATTAAATTTTCTTATTTAAACATGGAAACCATCCATATAACCAACAACAACATATCATGTGGAAACAATATGAAATCAACATACAACCACATACCATGAGCATCATACACATGAGTCCCAAGGTTTTACGTGGAAACCATTTCGGGAAAAAAACATCAAATCTTTTTGTTGTAATTGATGTAAAATGAGATCGCCTACTCTATTACATCAATATGTTTTGTGAGCCACCACTCATAAGGAGCACCAAATCCCTTTGATTGTTTTCTATTACCCACTAGAAGGAAGCACCAACTCCCACGTTTTCTACACATTTTTACCAGCTTACCAAAAGAACCATGTGAAGCAACAACTTCATAGATTTGTTGCAAGCACCAACTTGCAGTTCCTTTGATTTATGCAGGAACCAACTTTCAGGAGGAACCAACCCCCAAGAATTTTTAAACACCCAATAGATATGGAAGCATAAACTTCCTATATGAAGGCTCCAACCCACACACAAATAGGAACTCAAAGTTCACTATTACTGGCAGCCACTCTACCTGATATCATCTATGTTCTCTTCATCCCTTTTCCCACACAAAACTCTCTGTTCTCAATACTTTGTATGTTCTACAACAAATCGTTGTTCCACTCAGAACATTCAACAACACACACATCCCATGTAGTCCTTTCTGAACTATGCTCTTCAACTATATATAGTTAGCTCTCAGCCTCTTTTATTCAACATGGCCTCTCCACCTTACACACCACAACACTCGCTCACTTTTCCTTCTTTTTATAAACATCATCATTGCCTCTTTTGGGGTCACTTTAATATGCTTAAGCACACTCATCCTTTCACTCAATAGAATAGGCTCACTTGGCCACACACAACAATGCGCTTTTATCCCAGAGCTCTCCACACAACAATGTTGCATTCCCCCACTTTTCTGAATGACAATCACTTGTTTTTTTCTTATGTTACACTCTGCACAATGTTGTCTTTGTTGTCCTATATCCACACTGCCCAAGTGTACCTCGACATGACTCTCCATTCTACTATTGTGTCTAACTAGGCCACTGCGACTATAATAACCATTGAGAATGGGTATCTGAGTACTTCTCCATACTGAGAAATAAATCCTTACTCCACATGCACACTCAATGAGACTCTCCATGCTTATTCATGGTTGTCTAAGCTTGAATGTACCTCTGCATGACCTCTCTATTCTTCATTCAATTTCTGAGATGTGCACAGGAAGATCAGACATATATTTCTTCATCTTAACACAGGTCCAACGCTCTTACCTAAAAATCATGGCCCTTTCTATCATGACCTAATGATATCTGCAATCGCCATTAATTCTACAACCAACTCTCCTGCATTCATTTCTTCAGCTACTGACTCATCTATCCATCAACACCTTTCTGCTACAATTTTGTGGCTTAACATAGTTACCGATAAAATGAGAAAATTACCGATTACCCGCTTTTTTGAGGTAGCAAAAAAAATCACCTGATTTTGAAAAGTGTTTATTCAAAATAACCTTTATTTTTAGCATATTTTCAACACTTTATGTTTGAACATTTTTTTTTAATGCTAGTAATTTTCATGCTGATTTTGCAAACTGTTGATGCAGCATCAACCCACTTTTTTTAGGGGACTTATTTTTGATACTTTAAATTTTCTAATGTATTAAGTGTGAATAATTTTTTTTAAATGTTGATTATTTTACCATTTCTCAAGTTGTCTTACTCATCGTCCTTTTTTTCATCCTAAGATGTTTATTTTTTAATGGTTCTTCAAACATGTGTTTTTTGTTTTTCTTTGCAATGTTTTTTTTTTTTTCTCTGCAAATACTAACTTCTATTAACTGAAAGGCAAAATATTTTTACATATGATTGAGGCGTTACAACACTCGACAAAACAGAACTACCCCATTACAGACATAAGCTGGGGGAAATCAGTTACAAAGTGCAAGAGACCAGAAAGCAGACATAGAGAGAGACATGCGTTGCCGAGAAGGAGAACTGAGCCAGCACAGAGACACAAAAGACATTGCAACCCAGCAAATACAGAGTCATCAAATTCCCATCTGGGAGCCAAAAAACAGTAGGACAATTGCATAGAAACCTGACCATAGGCCTGAGACCGAAGCTGAAACAAAAAGAGACAGTCCCAAGTGGCGCTACTTCTCTTTTGTTGGGTCATTGTCCTTCTTCTCATCCCGAGCAGTGTCGCCATCCTTCAAACCTTTATTGCCACTTAAATCGTTGTTAGGGATAGTTATGGCATGTTCTGCTTCACCATGAGTTTTGTCCTCAGCTGCAGGTCCTGTGTCGTCAACAAGAGGAAGATTTTTGAGAAAAGCCTCCTGTTCATCTTTCTCTTTTTCCCAATTTTCCTTGTTGTCACTGCCTGAGGAATTCTCACTGCGAGGAGAGGGATTAGGAGCGATGCAGGCCAAGGGGGAGACAAGGTTTTCCTCTTCCGAGAGTATAAGGGTAAGGTGGGCAGTAACCACGGGCCTGTGTAGATTACTTTGAAACTTGAAGTGTGTTGTTTGAAAAGCACTATTTGGCCTAGGTTTCCGACCAGAGCCAACAGAAGGCCCAGCTTCATGGGCGGGGGAGGGATTGAATGGTTCTATCACTGTTTCCATGGCAAGACCAACTGTAGGATGCAGACGGTTGTCACGATGCCCCCCAGAATGATGCCTCTTTCCAGAATGAACCATGATAACAGAAAGAAGGTAGGCCTCAAAAGGGTTATGGATAGGAAGACCACCAAGACGGAGTCGGGTGAGGCAAGAGGGATGCCCAACAGAGCTTGTGACCAACACCACAATATGACTGAGCGTATAGACAACCACAAAGATAGCAAACAGAGACAGAGAGCAAAAATCTAGAACAGGGGAGAAATTACCCTTGAGAGAGATGGCTTTGAGCCTACGGCAATGCACCAAATTTAAGCCATCACCCACAGCTCCCTTAAACCAGGTTCTATTGCCGCGGAGCAGAGCACAAAGCTGGGTGAGTGAACCATGGATCGGAATGATTATAACAGGAGGCATATTACGTCGATCAACGGAGAACTTAAATGCAAATGCTCCTCCCAATCTCGCATTAATATTCATTCCTTGCTCGCATGAGGTAACGTCCCGGGAGGCCACACTGCTCTGCAGCTGGTAGTACTGGGTATTAACTTCCTGCATGGAGATCTGTGGTACCAATAATGCCACCCGGATCCGGGAATTTTCCTTGCAATGTTCTTTTATAATGAAATTTTTAATTTGTTTTGCAAAGTTTGAAAAAAATAATAACATTAATATTTTGAGATGAAGACTTTTTACATATTTATATATCGATTAATTACTACTTCAATACACATAAAATAATTGTCACTAAAAAATAACAATTTTAAACACTCAACCCAAAATACCCATTTTGCATATAGATATAATAAAAAAATGTATTTCAAGAAATTTTCACTGAAAATGACATGTTAAACAAAACAATTTTATGAAAAAATTGAATAAAAAGTTCAAGAAATAACATTTTTTATGAATTTCATATTCAAAGATGATGACATTTTAAGTATTTTTCCAAAA
>APFE031650327.1:6467-109268 GCA_000404065.3 Pinus taeda | reverse complement strand
GTTGTTTATATGTTATTGCATGAATGTATGGGTTACCATTTGGCACTTCTGTACGGTGGAGTCATATTGTTTATGTATGACATATGAATAGCTTATTATGCGATATGATGTTCACAACTGTTTTGCCTAACTTCTTATGCAAAGTGGTTTATCTTGAACGATTTCTATTCTTATGATAGCTGAATGATCTTTATTACCAGTTATTGTTTGAAATCTCTTTAGATCGCATAATAGAAGATATACATCTCGGGTTAGAATAGATTTGATGTGTTGTTTCTCACTAGATTACAATAGCATAGAGTTAGTTTAAAGAATCTGAATTAGATTAGATTTAAAGTACTCTTAGATCAGTATTATTCAACTCTACACACACACACACACCCAGATCGGGAAACTGGTCCCGTTATCCCCAGTCGGACCCGCTATACCAAACAGATAAGGAGCTGCCAACCAAGGTCCGGACCGGGTGGGTATCCCCCTTGTTTTCGAGCCGATTTTCGGGGCTTCAAGAGGTTGTTAGGTCCCTATACTACTAGTGTAAACCCTTATTAGTACAACCCCCTTATCATATTGATGTACCCATGCAGTGCCCATGTTGTTACTATTGTGCCCCATAGAAGCCCACTATTGTTATTATTGTGCCCTTACATTATTATTGTTATGTCGACTCTGATTATATTATGACCCCTTAGTCTCCTTTATATAGAAAGGAGCTCTTTTCATTTGTATCATCCAAGAATTGTTCATTTATGTAATGTAAAGGAGGTTTCCCCCTTGAAGAGGCTGAATTCTAAGGTGTTGATCTATCTTTTCTATCTTTTTGTGAGCTGGTTTCATAACATTTGGTATCAGAGCTTTGGATTCTAGGGTTTTGCTGCTCCAAATAGGTCATCATGGCATTTTCGCTATAACTTTTTTCTGTGACGTTTCAGAAGCGAAAAAAAACCCATTTGAGACAAAATTGTACTGAACCTTGGGTCTGAATTTAAGAGATTTTTGCACTATATTTGTGGAGATATGATCTGAGGAAGTTGGTCTTTTTGCAGACTCCTGAATTACGTTCCAAACATGTGACCTGGGGAAAATCGACATAACTTTCTCTCTAAGCATCAGATTGAAATTTTGCAAGAAGGTATAAAAATAGGACGGGCTGTAGTTTCTTGTATATATTTATTAGAGCCAAAGGTCGAAATAGTGACACGTGGCACTTCATACAAGTTCGCTCTTCTGGAAGGGTTTATAATAAGATCATTTTGGGAGATTGTGCATAACTCTGCCTTGAAGAATCCAATTTGGATCAGACTGGTGGCATTGGAAAGAGGACAGGTTGCTACTACAGATCATAATGTCAGAACTGGAAGAACCGAAATTACAGAGTTATAGTCATTCCAAGATCGAGCTCCTAAAATCAAGAAAAGGTGATATGAGGAAGTTTGATGGTAAGGATCCGGTAAATTGGGTACTTCAGATGGAGCAATATTTTGATCTACATGGTGTACCACTGTTACAAAAGGTATGTATTGCATCTTCATATTTAGAATGAGATCAATTTTTATGGTATAAAGGGCTTTGTTCTTGTAAACAACTTGTTACGTGGTCAATTTACACGGAGGAAATGATAGCACATTATGAGGATATAAAGAGCAACACCTTCTTTAGAGAAACACCACAACAATTGGAAAGAGTAAAAGAGCTTTGTTACATAGTGGAAAGTAAAATTATGGCAATGAGGAAGTCTACCCCTCACAACTATAATAATGGAAGTGTTGTTTCTCCTAACCTTCCACAACCTACAAGGGTTACACCACAACAATTGGAAGAGAAAAGAGAAAAAGGGCTTTGTTACAATTGTGATAGAAAATGCACTAAAGGTCATAAGTGTGCTGAGAATAAATTATTTTACATAGAGTATGAAGAGGAGGAAGAAATGGATCAAGAAACATCAAAAGAAGAGGATGTACGCCAGGACCCAACCCCAGAGAAAGAAGAAATGAATCAGACCATATCTTGTAAAGCATTGGCATGAATTACCACTCCTCTAACTCTCAATATAGAAGGACATACGAAGAAGAAAAAGGTGCAAGAAGTGAAATATCACATCAAGAAAGAAGAAATGAATCCAACCATATCTTGTAATTCATTGGTTAGAATTACCACTCCTCAAACTATCAAGATAGAAGGACACATCAAGAAGTGAAAGATCACATCGAGCATCAAGAAATGAATCCAACCATATCTTGTAAAGGATTGGAAGAAATTACTACTCCTCGAACTCTAGAGATAGAAGGACATATCAAGAAGAAAAAGGTTCAAGCAGTGAAAGATCACATCAAGCATCAACAACAAGTTCTCCAACTTTTAAAGGATAAGGCCACTTTGGTGCAAAATCGAATGAAACAACAGGTATATCAACATCGTAGTGAAAAATGTTTTGATGTAGATGATTGAGTATTTTTACTGCTACATCTCAAGCAAGATATTTATGAGAAGGAAATGTTGGCAATACTACATGCACTTAAGAAATGACGACCTTACCAATGGGAAGACACTTCAAGGTAAAAATGTATCATGATAGTCTTAAATAATTTTTAGAACAACCATTATCTTTAGAAGAATAGAAAAAATGTGTCACAAATATGTTGGGTTATGACTTTGACATCATATATAGAAAATGGAAGCAAAATTTTGTTGCAGATGCACTCTCAAGAAAGGATGAGGATGTGGAAGCATTGTTTTGTGCTATTTCTATTATCCAACCATATTGGATAAACAAAGCAAGGGATGAATGGAAGAAGGACGAAGAAGTATGGCCATTTATTCAAAAGTTGCAAAAGATCCTAATTCAAAGAATATTGCCAGAAATTGAAGAGGAAGGAAAAATCATATTGGAACCTGGAGTAGTCACAGAAACAAGAACCTGACAACTACGAAATCGATCAATTTCAGAGTATCTCATCAAGTGGAAGAACTTACCCACTGAAGATTCCACATGGGAGGACAAGAATTTTATAGAGAAGCATCAAGAAATACTCAAGCATTGAGGACAACACTTTTTGAAGGAGAGGGGCATGTTAAGCCCTTATACTACTAGTGTAAACCATTATTAGTACAACCCCCTTATTTTATTGATGTATCCATGTAGTGCCCATATTGTTACTATTGTGCCCCAAAAAAGCCCACTATTGTTATTATTGTGCCCTTACATTATTATTTTTATGTCGACTTTGATTATATTATGACCCCTTAGACTCCTATATATAGAAAGGAGGTATTTTCATTTGTATCATCCAAGAATTGTTCATTTATGTAATGTAAAGGAGGTTCCCCCCTCGTAGAGGTTGAATTCTAAGGCGTTGATCTATGTTTTCTATCTTTTTGTGAGCTGGTTTCATAACAATGGTATTCATCCACCCATGGAATTTACCCATGGTATTGTAAGTGACATCCACCCATGTTATTGTGACATCCACCCATGGTATTCATTCACCCATGCAATTTACTCGTGGTATTGTAACCAAAAAACAAGTCACATTTTGTAAAAGGGTGTTCTGAATAGAAAACTGCATCAACCCATGGTATTCATCCACCCATGGAATTTACCCATGTTATTGTAAATGGCATCCACCCATGGTATTGTAAGTGGCATCCACCCATGGTATTGCCCATGGTATTGTGACATCCACCCATGGTATTCATGCACCCATGCAATTTACCCGTGGTATTGTAACTGAAAAAGGCTATAGGTAACAAGTCACATTTTGTAAAAGGACAGATTGTCCACCACAATGTAGCTTTTACAACTATTCTCCTTTTTAATAAAAAAATTCTTTGTGGTTTTATTTACTGTGTATTCTCTCATTTTATTTTTGGCATTGCAATTTTTCAGATCTTGGGGGCCTCCCCCCAAGATCCATTTCAATTTTTTAGATCTTGTGGGCCTCCCCCCATGATCCGGATCAGTGGCATCAGAGCAGGTTACGATTCCATGGGAATGAGGTTTTAATGCATATTTTAGTTTCAATTTTTTGCAGCAATATTCAACAAACTTCAGGCACGTGCCCCGACCTCCACAAAGCACTTTCTTGGGTTAAGTAGGAAGATTTTTTTTTTTTTTTTTTTGCAGGAATTTATTTTGGGCGGTAAGTTTGCATATCATATTTGAAACATTGGTGCAAAATTTACAAAAAAAAATAACATATATGGATTCCTTGCGAAAAAATACTAGAATTCAAAAAAAAAAATCGGTCGAATCGGAGTTTGGATGATGGAGATATCGTTGATTTAAAATCAACGATGTTGTATAATTTTTTTGATGGCAACTAATGGACGACGAATCTCCTATAATTTTTTGAAGTTTATGTGCAGAATTTTAGAACAGTGATTTCAGATCTGAGCTCCTCTTGAAAAATCACCCAATTTCAAACAAAAAAAGGGTCGAATCGAAGTTCGGATGTGGGAGATATTGCTGATTTAAAATCAATTATTTTCAGAACTGTTATGATGACGGAACAGTTGTAGCTCGAATCTGAGATTCCAGATTGTCTAGATAAGGATTTCCAACACATGGGAAGATGCAAAATGGTCATTCTATTTCCAAAAATAGGTTATAATAAATATTTTGAGTTATATTGACTGAGTTATGTCCATTTTAAATCTGGAGCAGCATTCGTAGTGGGTTCCCTTTGGAGACATGCCCTCCCACCCCACTTTAGTAGGCAACTGCTTCACATTCATTAATTTCAGCATAGCAACATCCAACTTGGGTTATTTGGAGACGTGCCCTCCCACCCCAGACTATGTAGGCACCTGCTATTTCATCAACAATCAACATCACGGTTATGGGTCAACCACACAAAATCCTTATCATCGAAGTCCATTTGCTAGGCCACACACTGTTAGTATCACAGATGGTCATAAGCATTACAGGGTATCTCTACCCTCAGATCTTTGTTTGTCATGGTTAGGGGTCATCCACAAACCCACACTTCATCGAAGTCCATTTGCTAGGCTGCGCACTGTCAGTATCACAGTTGGTCACAAGCATTACAAGGTATCTCTATTCTCGAATATTCATTCATCATGGTTATGGGTTACCCACAAACCAACAATTTATCGAAGTCCATTTGCTATGTTGCACATTGTTAGTATCACAGTTGGTCACATGAATTACATGGTATCTCTATCATCGGATCTTCGTTCATCATGGTTATGGGTTAACCACATAAACCCCTTCTCTTTAGTGGCTCTTCATATTCAATAAAGGCTTCGTAGGAGGGAACTTCACGCAATGGGGACCATTTCTTCTTAAGGAGGGAGGAATGATTCGAATAGAATATGACATCAACCAATGGTATCCATCCACCCTTGTTATTCATCCACCCACAAATTTTACCCATGGTATTGTAAGTGGCATCCACCCATGGTATTCATTCACCCATGGTATTGTGACATCCACCCACGGTATTCATTCTCCCATGCAATTTACTCGTGGTATTGTAATTGAAAAAGGCTATAAGTAACAAGTTGCATTTTGTAAAAGGACATATTGTCCACCACAATGTAGCTTTTACAGTTATTCTCCGTTTTAATAAAAAAATTCTGTGGTTTTATTTACTGTGTGTTCTCCCATTTTATTTCTAGAATTGCAATTTTTTAGATCTTTGGGGCCTCCCCCCCAAGATCCATTTCAATTTTTTAGATCTTGGGGGCCTCCCCCCAAGATCCGGATCAGGCAATGAAAAATATCTCACCCTCTATCCTTCCAAACTTTCATGGATTAAGGAGTGAAGATCTTGAGACATTTCTCTTTGAATTTTAATTCTTGTGTAGATCATATGATTATTTGCATGATGCTCAAAAGTTGAAATTATTCCATGCAATCCTTAAAGATGCAACATTAAAATGGTTTACGAGTTTAGGAATAAACTCCATAAGAACATGGGAACAACAGAAAACTACATTCTTAGAGAAATATAAGGACTAATGTATTCCCCATAATATTAAGGATGAAGTCTTTAAAATGGTATAGAAAGAAGATGAAAATTTTGAAGACTTCGTTGAAAGATTTGCTTATAGTGTTAAAAGGGAAAAAATGAGTAATCTAGATGAGGAAACTTTGAAAGCTCTCTTATTGAAATCAATTAGAGGTGAGTGGACTGATATTCTCAATCTAATGGGTAAGGGAGACATTTCTTAGTCATTAGGAGCAATTTGTGAGTTGTGCATACACATTTCAAGAGGTAAAGCAAGAACTGGAAAAAATCCAAGAGATCATCTTTTATCAAGGATTAATAAATCTGCAACTAGGATAGTAAGTAGAGTAGAATTAGGAAATTTGATTGATAATTCTAAAACATATATTTTAGGGAGTCTTAGTGAAAAATTTGACACCCTTAAAATACAAACCAAGCAAAAAGCTAAAAATGTTGCATTGTCCATTTTTTTTCCCTAAGTGGAGAAAGAAACATGCCTTGAGAGAATGTCCTCTTGATTGAAAGAGTGTAGAAACTTGTGTTATTTGTGCAGAAAATCATGATACAAAAGAATACCCCTCAATACCAGGTCTTAAAGTTGTTTATCAAGAGGAAGGAGTACCAAATCAGGTAGATCCTCTTTGTTTTATTTCTAAAAGACCTAGGTAGAATCCACAACTAAATACAACTCAAGGTTTTAACACTCAGCGATTTGCACAATCATCACAAAGTAATCGCACAGCCCCAATTCCTCGGCAACATTGGCCACAAGCTTGGTCACAAGGATGGAAAAATCCTTATGGAAAATACCCTCAATATCCTCAATTTCTATATTTTCAACAAACATAACCTACTTTTCCTCCACAATATTATCCTCATCCCGTTCAACAAACTCAACCTCACAATTTGAATCCACAAATTTCATTACCATTTCCTGAAAGACCAAACCAATTTCCTGCCCAACCACTCCCAAATCCGAACAATAATAAAAAATCGCAACCTATTTACAATGTGTAAGGAGAAAGTTTTCAACTTACATGATAATTCCACTAGATCTAAACAATGTTCAACTTAGATCTGGTAGAATATTAGAAAAGAAGTCTCGATCAGTTGTTATTCAAGAAAGTGAAAAAGAAAAGACTCAAAAACAAGTTACCCCTACACATTCAAATAACTCAACTCCTATTATGGAACAACCTTCAACATCTTTTTCAAAACCACCTAGAGATCAAAAATTGATGAAGGGGTAGAAAAACAAATTTTATTGCCTGATTACAACATTTTAGATGAACTGAAGAATGTTTTCATAAATATTCCTTTGCTACAAGCCATTAAGGAAATACCAATTTTCGCAAATACAATTAGGGACTTGAACATAATAGGATGAGGAAGAAAAAGAAAAGAAATCAAAATAATCCAACTAGTTGGAAAAATCGCTGATATCATGATGGGTAACACAACAACTCAGAAATATCTTGATCCAGGAAGTCCCATTGTGAAAACAAACATCAATGGTATATAGATGCCAAATACATTGATTGATGTAGGAGTAGCCATAAATATCATGATTAAACAAACTATGAATCAATTAAAACTTTCTAATCTTCAATATACACCTACACTATTACAATTGGCAGATAGATCTGTAATCAAACCTAATGGTGTGTTAGAAAATATATATGTATCCTTATATTCTTGGGAAAACCCTGTTGATTTTATGATTTTAACACCCAAAAATAACTTAGGAGGGCATCTATTAATTATATGAAGACCATGACTAGCTACAGCCGATGCTTTTATAAGTTGTAGATCTGGTGATATGTTCATTTATTATAGGAGCTCAACAAATAAATTCACACTGTATCCACCAACAAAAACAACAATAGAAGTTGAAAATGAAGAATGGATAGATGATGACATTGATATAAGACCAATCTTTGCTACTTCACAAATAGATGAGCAAGATCAAATGTTTAATTTAATGGAAAATAGTGAATCTTCATGATATTGTGAATCTAGTCAGAGTTTTCAAGAACAATGCAATATTGAATATTTATCATCCCGTCAACTATCCTTTCATTCTATGGAAAAAATTGGCAATTCTACACTTGAAATCTTTCAAGGAAAAACTTTGAATATCAACAATAATTTGGAAGAATTTCAAAAGGAAGAATTAATAAAGATGTTACAAGAATATTCCTCTGCTTATGCATGGGAATATACTGACATGAAGATAATTGATCCTAATACTTTTATACATCACATCATATCTACATTGAAGAAAATTCCAAACCAATTCGACAACCTCAAAGAAGAATGAATCCAAATTTAAGGGAAATTGTTAAGGAAGAACTACAAAAACTGTTGAATGTCAATTTCATCTATCCAATATCAGACAATCAATGGGTTTCACCCTTAGTAATTGTTCCTAAAAATAATGGAAAATGGAGACTGTGCATTGACTATAGGAAATTGAATAAATCCACTTTAAAAGATCACTTTCCACTTCCTTTCATAGATCAAGTTTTCGATACATTGGCAGGAAAGAAATATTTTTTCATTCTTAGATGGTTCTAGTGGGTATAATCAAATCCAAGTAGCCCAAGAAGACCAAGATAAAACTACATTTACCTGCCCATGGGGAAATTATGCTTACCGAGTACTTCCTTTTGGATTATGTAATGCACCTGAAACATTCCAAAGAGCAGTATTAGGATTTTTTTTTTTGATCTAATTCATGATTGTGTGGAAGTGTGTATGGACCATTTTATAGTTTATGGAAATTATTTTGAAGAAGCTCTTAAAATTTTGGAAAAAGTTCTCATTAGATGTAAATAGGCAAATCTCTCATCAGGCCATGAAAAATGTTTTATGATGTTTACTGAGGTAATTGTTTTAGGACATCATATTTCAGGAAATGAAATTAGAGTGGACACATCTAAAGTAGAAGTTATTTCTAAAGTATCAATTCCAACCTGTCAACGAGATGTTAGAAGTTTTCTTGGTTTCACTGGTTATTATATAAGATTCATAGAAAACTTTAGAAAAAATGCATCTCCACTTTTCAAACTACTCACAAAAGACAATGACTTCAATTGGAATTATGATTGCCAAAAATCCTTCGAGTCATTAAAAGAGAAAATCTCTGAAGTACCCATTCTTAGAGGACCAAATTGGAAATAACCTTTTCACATTTCAACTGATGCTTCACACACAACTTTAGGAGTTGTACTAGGACAAAGAGATTGAACTCCATATGCAATTTATTACACCAGTAAAAATTTGACTCCTGCATAGTTAAATTTTATTGTCACAAAGAAGGAGTTTTTAGTTGTTGTTCATGCCATCAATAAATTCAGACATTATATTATTGGCTATGAAAGTTCTGTACATATTGGTCATTCTACAATTAGATACTTAATGAATAAACCAATCACTAATGGTAGAATCACTATATGGTTGTTGTTGTTGCAAGAATTTAACATTACTATTTTGGATCAACCTGGAAAACAAAATTCAGTTGCTGACTTTTTATCAAGCATTCAAAATGATAACAATGACATGCCTGTAGAAGATAATTTTCCTTATGAATATATTTATGAAGTATCTACTAAATCTCCATGGTTTGTAGATATTTCTAACTATTTGGCTACAGGGAAATTACCATCATATTTGTCTCCTCGAGAAAAAAGGAAGGTAATTCAGATTAGTGCATCTTATTAATGGATAAATGAAGAATTTTATAAAACAGGGCCAAATCTGATCATCCAAAGGTGTGTTAGAGAAGAGGAAGTACCAAAAATATTGAAAGCTTGTCATGATGAGCCATGTGGAGGACACTTCGTTGACAAAAGAACTTCATACAAAGTCCTTCTCTTAGGATACTATTGGCCTTCCCTTTTTAGGGATGTCAAGGAGTATGTTAAGAAATGTGATAGTTGTCAAAGGACGGGGAAACCTGTTCCTTCTAATGAGGTGCCTCTACAACTTTAGCTACTTATTGATCCTTTTGAAAAATGGGCCCTGGATTTTGTTGGTCCAATCAATCCACCATCGAGACAAAAAAGGTACATTCTTGTTTGCACTGATTATGTTACAAAATGGGTGGAATTTAAAACACTTCCTTTTGCTAGTGAAAATGTTGTAATTTAATTTCTTTTTGAGGACATTTTACTTGTTTTGGTGTCCCAAGAGAAACTGTAATAGATCAAGGTACTCAGTTCACATCCAAGTTGGTACAAAAGATAATATAGAAGTACAAAATCAAACATCGGAAGTCTACTCCATATCATCCTCAAGCAAATGGACAGGTGGAGTCCACCAATAAAGTTAGTGAGGCAATTCTCACCAAAACTGTGCATCTGCATAGAAGAGATTGGGTGGAAAAGCTTCCAGAAGCTTTATGGGCATACCGTACCACATGGAGAAATACTACAGGGCATACTTCCTATGAGCTTTTTTATGGGAAACAAGTCTTGCTTCCTATTGATTTTCAAGTCAAAACTTCAAGACAATAGTAAAATTGGGTCTTGATCTTTCAGAGGCACAAAAACAAAGAATGGAGCAATGAAATGAACTTGATGAGATAATACAAGATGCAATCTAAAGAACCAATCTAGTTCAACAATAGAGATTTTGTGTGGGGGAATGTAGAGCCTCATGAATGCTTCATATTGACACTCTTCTTCACTCATTTTCCTTCTCCTTTACCATTTATTTTAACTTGATAGGCATCAAATTGTAGGTTTTTGACATAGGTAAGGTAGTAATTATCCTATTTTTCATATTTCCTAAACGTTCCTTATTAAGTTAAATTTTGCATTGGCTACCGGATTCGTGCAATTTTGCAGCTAACATTCATTTTTGCAGCCAACTCCATTGTTGAACAGGGTACGAGGCACCATTCAAGGAAAGAGAGATATGGGAAGAAAGAGGTTGATCCCCTCAACAATCTCGTCCTATTCATCTGCACCAAATCTCTAGAAGAAATCCTGAATCAGGTGGTCAAAGGCAAAATTCAAAACATAGCTGATGCAAGTGAGCAAGAGTCCGAGATGAACATTCCTCATGATTTGCTTTGCCAAATAGCAAATCGTGAGTGAATAGTTATCTATTTCTCAGTTTGATAGTTGAAGTAGAACTTTGTTAGCCAAAAGTAGGAATGAAAGCCTCAAACATTTATTAAATGGCTTTTATAAATATAAATACCGTAAGGTAGGACAAAATAGGGGACGACGTGAATGAATATTTGGTGACTGTAATCATTTAAAAACTTTGTGTTTTTATTTAATGGAAGCACCTTTGAAGACTTGATACAAAGTTAATTGTTCGTTGGAGCTTGAGACCGCCTGTGTGTGGAGGCCCCCTGCAAACAGTGAGGGTTTTTAACTTATAGATTTCCCTTTCTGTTATTACTGCAATATTTTCGCATATGTTCATTTCATAATTCTTAGTCTGATTTTAGATTGGATAGCAGCAATTATATTTATTTTGATTAGAAAAGCAGTCGTGAAGTTCTCTATTACTTGTTTTTGGATCATCAAATAGAAATATTAATCATAGCCATTTATGAATTTGATCTTCTTATGGTAGTTTTCTAGTTCTCTTTTATAGTTTCTGAAGCTAATTTAAATCATCAAAATATCAACGACCTCCTTGTGATGTCTTTGGAATTTCATTAAAAACATTTTAACTTCATAGCATAGGATGTTTCTCTTTATAGATTTGGGTATATAGATTTCTTTCAGCTTTATGTTCAGAGCATTTGTAGTCAAAAGTTTTTCTTAGTTTAAATTTAGAAGAAGAGTGGTTTATTTGCAAGTTACTTTCTTGAACTTTCAATTTTGAAACAAGAGCGAGTTAATATAGTTTCCATTCAGTAAGTAAGAGTTAATTTAGTTTTCATTCAACAAATGTGAGTTGATTTGTTTTTCATTCTGCGAATGTGAGTTAATTTAGTTTTCATTCTGCAAGTGTGAGTTAATATAGTTTTCATTTTGCAAGTGTGAGTTCTTTATGGTTTCATTTTTCAAGTAAAAAATATAGCTTTAAATTCAAATAATTTTATTTTCATTAGATAGAAATATTTTGAAATAGGAATACAAAACTTAAAAACACATTTCCAATAACTCAATCAATTAATAAATCCAACTTAGTAAATATGCTTCTAGCATATATTGTGCACTTGCACTTTGTAAGTTTAACAACTCCGGTTGATAATTTACGTAATCAATTTAAGACAATTAAATTGACAAACAAAACCCTGGTAGTTGCATGAATAATTCCTTACTGTATCTCAGGATTCGAGGGTCCAACCACTATTGGGGACCTAGTACGAGATCAGTTGCCAATGGATTCCTTTTCCCTTTTGCGTGGAGACCATACTGACATGATGTATTGGGGGCACATGGTTAGTAGTGGGGCATCCGGGGTGTCCAATGGGCCACTTATGGGCGACACGCAAAATTATTTTTGGGATGGACTCAGGGCATGGTTGAGGTCACCTAGGCAAGTTCAAACCCCAGAGATCGGAACCCCATAAGGTCAAAAAGTTTTGAGGGAGTACACGTGACAAATAATGAAAAGAAATGACATGGACACTATCCATCAGTGGATAGGTCGGGTTCCAGGGAGGGTGTTGAGTTCGGTAAGTCGAAATACCATGAAGTCCCAAAGGCATGACACGTCATCTAGGTAGATCATTTATGGGGGAAGCCATACGTTGGGAGTCAGGGTTTCGAGAGGCCTCGAATCCGCCGCAATATATATATATATATATATATATATATAATATATATATATATATATATATATATATATATATATATATATATATATATATATATATATATATATTATATATATATACGGGTGAAAAATAGTGAAAAGAAATGACGTGGACACTACTGCGAGGTGGCGATCCATCAGTGGATAGGTCAGGTTCCGGGAGGATGTCGAGTTTGGTAAGTCGAAATATATATATATATATATATATATATATATATATATATATGACATGAAAATGAATATACATATATGTATGAAAAAGGAAAAAATAATAATGTCATATTACATAATCAAGGGAAAGAAAATTCACCTAAAATCTCTACCCCTTTCCTCCAATGTAATTGAAGGGGTTAGTTTATGTTACAACCTACCAGTTTGAATGATGATGATGATTCTCTATCTGCCCTATTCTTAATCAATGAACAATTAATCAACATGGCAGATCATCCATGGTATAGTGACCTGAATTTTTATCTTCAAAACCAAAGATGTCCTGAACACTTAGATAATGTCCAACGTAGGCGTTTACGGTTGAACTCTTCTAAGTATATGATCCTAAATAATATGCTATATCAAAGATCTTATGATGACTTACTATTGATATGCATTGATGACAAATCTGTTTTGAGGATGTTATCAACCTCTCATTATTCCACTAAATAAGATCTACATATTGGAGGCCACTTTGCAGCCAAATCCACCGCTTACAAGATTATGAGATTTGGTTTTTAATGGCCAATCATTTTCATTGTTTGTTATAAATACATCCAGATCTGCAATTATTGTCAACAAGTAGCCGGGAGAGACAAGTTCCATGTTATTCCCTATTGTAGCAGCTACAACCACCCTCCAAAATTTTGGCCTGTGCCAATTTTGGAGCCTCCCTTGAAGAGATTCACTTGATGACTGCACACACTTGGGTTCACTCCATGACCTCTTGTGAGTCTTTACATCTGCCTTGCTTGTTCATTGCATTCAAATCTATGCATGCTGATGTCTAAGTCATGTTTGTGACCATGTTCAGGTTATGCTCAAATTCGTCGCTTCATATGTGTTTGTTGTGTTCGCCATGAAAGCATCTGTCGCACTCACACATGGAGTCACATTCGTTGTCACGCAAGCGTCATATCGATCAATGAACGATTAATCATGAGTGTTGCACTTGTCACTTGCACCGTCGGTTAGTCATGTTGAACATGTGTGTCTGGATGGTTTGGTTGTTTCATCGTCAAGTCATGCAAGAGTGTGTTCATATGATCACCTATGCATCTTTTGACTGTTCACACACTTAGTCATTTTTGTTGAAGTTTTGATGACCAGACTCCTCACTGAAAGTCGGACCATCACCCTGCTTTCGACTTGATCGATTGTCGACTAGAACAACACAAAAGCACCAAGCTATTTCTTTCAAGCTGCGCTTCCCATAAGCAACTCAATCACGCTTCCCATAAGCAACTCAATCAACACTCATGTTGGCCACCTGGATTGTCAGACCCGATAGTCACCCTGGGATTGACTCCCCTAAAAAATTGCGCATAGGCCTTTGACCTTACCCACTCAACCGATTGAGGAAATTTCACAAACAGGCCAGACAGACACCAAGTGCCCTTCCCTATCTCCTTCAGAAAATTGCATAGTTTTCCTAGTCAGTCATCCGGACAATTGACCGATTGTTCATCTCAAAAATTGCGCAGTGCTCATGAGCAGGCCTTCCGCTGCCCATAAGTCATCTCAGCTAAGAAATTGCGTAGAGATGATTAGAAGGTCAGCCTCCCAGCCTCAGTGCAGTTTTTCCAGCCAGCGGCTCCTAGCAGCAGTTGAAATGTATTTCATGCCAAAGTTTGAAACACAAGTACAACATACGATAGAGTCCAACCTCTAGAATAACTGAGAAATTACATGATATAGGCCTCAAACCAACTCATCCTCATCTCAGGGGTCGAATCCATGAGAGGAGGAGTAGTTACAACAAAAAATAAACTAATAGCTAGAGTGTAGGGTGGTCAAAATGACTCATCCCTAACTCTAGCAAACTGATTCATTACAATCCATGGAGGCCATTTACCTAATGTATTTAACCTAGGTAATAGTAAAAACATAATAATTACATAAAAAAGATCAATTAAATTAGTAAAAAGTTGATTGCCCAAGAGGAAAATCAAATCTGGAGGAAAACAATGCAAAATTAGGCAACTGGTCAAACACGCAGTGCCTGTGTCAAACGTGCATTGCCAGTACCAAATGCACAATGCCATATTCAAACCTACTTTTTCCTACCTTACAAGTGTCCAAATTGAGACTAGGATAGCTCCTTGGAAAGAGTACTCTATCTAGTTTCCAGATCTACATTT
Source organism: Pinus taeda (assembly GCA_000404065.3). Lineage (NCBI taxonomy): Eukaryota > Viridiplantae > Streptophyta > Pinopsida > Pinales > Pinaceae > Pinus > Pinus taeda. The sequence continues at coordinate 94,159 of APFE031650327.1, read as the reverse complement.
ATTTTGTAAAATGGACTTGATTTGATGCTCCAAAATGGATTCTCCCAAGACTGGTCAAACGCGCAACACCATCTTCAGATCCACTTTTTGCTTCCTACCTGGTGTCAAAATTGAGCCCAATATAGCTCGTTGGAAATATCTCTCTCTTGTATACATAATGGACTTATCAAGAACTGAAAACGATCAAGTATAGACCCTCAAAAAGCAATTCTCCCAACACTGGTCAAAAAGTACAGAATGAGGGTGGAAAAATGCAGTTTGCTCTTGGAGGAAACTTTTTGAGGTGTTCCTCAACTCTGAATGGATCTCATGATAGCTCATTGGAATTTATTTTTTGTCTAGTTATCATTTGATGCATCAAGAAATTCATTTGGACACTCCAGCTAGGAGAAAAATTGATTTTCCCAAGGTCACTCCAAAAGTGCAACAACTCTCTTGTAGCGACTGTATTTTTGAACTTTTTCTCCAAAAGCATGACACCTACGTAAAAAATGAAGGAATATTTTCAATATTGGCATATTATGGACAAAAACCTCTCTCACGTTTGTCAAATTCATCTCTGTTTGGTCAAAAACATAGTTTGAAGAAAAACTGGCCCTATGTGTGGCTAATGATTTGTCCCTTGGAATGACTTCTTGAAAAATGATGGAGAACTGATGTTTATGAGTTGGAATGGCCTCATACTTGCTGATATGACCTCCCTTATGCCTCCTCTACTCATATATCTCTTATTCCATAGCAAACCCTAGCTCAATGGGAGAGGAAATTAGGGTTTAGTGTAGGCAAAACAGGGGATTTGGGAAATTTATAGGAATGAAAGGAAATAAATGGGATAGGGGTTTTCTAAATTCTTAGGAAAATTTTTAGAGGGAGGGAGAGATGTTAGGAAGTAGGGGAAACTAGAATTTCCAGGATTGAGTGAGGGGAAGGGGTCGAAAAGGGAAAAACACAGGCCTAGTCTAGAAATGTGTCAAAAGCGTAGCAATAGGCTAGGGTTTGTAGAAAAATGATGATTTTGAGGGACAAGAGTGATGGGAAGTGTTTAAGAAGGTATATCAAGGATAGGGGAAGGTGTGAGAGCATCAAGATACAAGTTTTGTTGATGCTTTAACAATGGAGGTCATGAAACCAAGAGAAATGCCCTCAAAACCCTAAGAGAGGGAAATGAGAGGAATGGGCATAAGAAAAGGTCAAGGGATGTAGGTGGAGTGTAGGTGAGTGAGATATTAATGTATAAGAGTGATAATGAGCCTTCCCTTGGTATTTGATGGTGTTTATACCTTGTTTAAATTTTAAAATTGATCTTGGGACCCACTTTCTTCCTTTTGTCATTCACCTTACTCTTGGAAGCTATACCTTTACACGTGAATTTTTCTTTGAAAAATTGATCACTTGATATACATTGAAAACACTTTGAGCTTTGAATGTTTTTTCATTTTTCATTTTGGAACTCTGAATTAGAAGCATGGAAATCATGTGCTTATTACATTTGATTGACATAAAATTACATAGTGAAAAATAAAATTACATCTCTGGAATGAAATTTATACTTGAAATCAAAATTACAACCTTGGCGATCATCTTTACATGTTTAAAAATCCTCTTTAAATGAAAATGATATATTATTTTGTTCACTCTGATACTTTTGCTAGCCTTATGTAGTGAAATGGTGTTTTATTGGACCTTGAAAAAATGAAACCTAGGGATCTAATGAAAACCTTGAGTGACCAGACTTCATGGTGACTTGACTGACATACAGACATGATGAAATAAACTTTCATAATTGATACTTTGAGAGAGAGTGACGTTTTTGACTAGGGCTACCATCAATGAGTAAATTTTTGAATGAGGACCTAGGTGGAATGACAAAAATTTCTGAGCGAGACCCTAATATGAATATGAAAAGAGGAGTTTTGATCACTGATGGTAGTATGCAAATACTAATACTAAAAGGTTGAACACACGAAGGACCAACACTATGAACGAACATAGTAATGTGGGAATCTACCATAATCTAAACATGGCTAATCTCAGTACAAGTTACACACTGCAGTAGCGACCAATTGTTGACTTCTTGATCGAATAGTATCGGGATGAGTCTGCAGGAGTAGATGATGACTTGAGTACCCACTACATGTGAGCAATCCAACATGAGATTCCAGGTAAAGGAGGAGACAAGACATTGCAACAAAGAACAGGTAGAATATACAGGTTTTTTGCACTCCTTTCACCAAAAAGATTGACTAACATTTTAAGTGTTTGGATTACTTGCAAAGTTCATCATCCTACTTGGTTTTCTAATTTCAATCATGCACATAAGAAATCTGGGAAAATCTACGTATGCATTGACTTCATAAACCTAAACCCTTTCCAGAATAAAAACAACTACTTCGTGCCATCATGCAAGCCCATGTTGTACATAGTACCTGAAACAATGGTGTTGTCCTCACTTGAAGGTTCATTGGAATGCCACCAGGTTTCGGTAGCGGAGCCCCATGAACCGACACTGGTCCACGAGAAACTTGGCTCACACACGTATTATTTGCAATCACTTGACGAGAGGATTGATAATATTCAAGTCAATGGCCAAGTCCTCAAACATTAGTTTTAGTAGGTCAGGCTGCGCTCGTGCCATGTACATAGTATGCTTGCTTCTTGTTGTTTCATTTGGTTTGGTTTGGTTTGCTTTCGCTTTGTTTGATTCTGTTTACTATTTTTGTTTATGTTCATTTTGTTTTATTTATATATTACTATTTTTGTTTCTAGAAATAAAGTGCTGTCAACTACTACCTTATGGCTTTTGAATAAAGCATGTGGCTAAAATTTGAAGAGACTTGTGACACTGCAGCACTTGGCCAGTCTTGTGTCCGTTTTTCTGTGCTTGGCTACAACCTTCGGTCGATGAAGTCCTGACGGAAAATACGAACCGTCTGTAAGGGAAGCTTTGGTATAACCGTGAACCTATGTCCACACTTAGAATCCCCATGCCTGTACTATAGGTTTTAACCCCGTACAAAAATTACCTGCATACGAATTCTAAAACACAGAAAATAAACAATGCGAGAGGATAACACATAAAACACATATACACATAGATTTTCCTCTGGATCCCAAAACAGAGACTACCAGCTTGATTTTTCATTATGTTCCTTTCAATATTACAATACATATATATACATGCCGAAGCATCCAATACCATGGAACGAAAACCATCGTGCCCAAAACCATGTGCGGAAACCATGCACAAGACCATAGGTAGGTCCGCCCACCTAATATAGGGTCCAATTTTTTTCCCCAAGGCGCTGCCCCGGACCTCGTAGAGAGGGGCTAACTGACCCCCTCAAACCCCCTGTGACCTAACACCTTGGTTAACTAGGGAGGCTAGTCAGGGAAAGAATATAACACAACCCAACATTCTCCCACTTTTTGTTTTCTCTCCACAAGGGGCCACATGAGGGCTTAGTCATTTATCCAACCCTGCAACCCCCATTGTTTCTCTACACCAATAAAACATCTCATATCTTACAAATTTTGTCAATGCATCTGCAATATTCTTCAAAGTGTCCACCTTTATGAGCAACACCTTTTTGTCTTCTATCATAACCCTCACAAAGTGACACTGAACATCAATGTGCTTTGTCTTTGAATGGTAAGCAGGGTTCTTTTCTAAGAAAATTGCACTTTGGCTATCACAGTCTATTCTTATAGCTCCATGTTATAACCCCATACTTGAACATTATCTCTGTAACCAAACTACTTCCTTTCTTGCATGAGTGGATGCCATGTATTCTGCCTCTGTAGTTGATAGTGCCACTACAGATTGTTTCTTACTCATCCAATTGACTGCACCTCCAAATAGGTTAATCACATACCCACTTGTAGATCCTCTTTGATCCAGATCTTCAACCTAATCTGCATCAACAAAGCCACAAATATCCAAAAAAATTTCCAATCCTGGTCTTCCTTGGTAGCACAAACCATAATCACTAGTGCCACACAAATCCCTGAAAACCTGCTTCACTGTTGTCTAGTGCCCCTTCCCTGGTTTTGACATAAACCTGCTTAATACTCCCACTTCATGTGCAATGTATGGTATAGTACAAACCATCACATACATCAGGCTACTGACTGCACTTGCATATGGAACATGGGACATGTCCTCTTCCTCTACTTGTGCCTTGGGACACTGTTTAGCAAATAACTTCACACCTATAGGAATAGGAACCTTCACTGGCTTGGTATCTTGCATATTAAACCTCTGCAGTATTGTCTCGACATAATTCCTTTGGTTTAACCAAAGCTTCCTCTTTGTCCAATCTCTTTTAATTTCCATGCCCAAAATATAGTTTGCAGCACCAAGATATTTCATGTCGAATTTGGAGGACAATTGGATCTTCAAATCCTGGATAATTTCTTTGTCATTTCCAACCAGCAACGTGTCATCCACATACAAGACCAGATAAATAACACGGTCACCAATTAATTTAAAATACACACAGTGATCTGCTTTGGTTATGGTGAATCCAAGTCCCTGTATAAATGTAACAAATGTCTGATACCACATCCTTGGTGACTGTTTTAACCCATATAGAGAATTCTTTAACTTTCATACCAGTTCTTTCTCACCCTTCACCGCAAAGCCTTCAAGTTTCTTCATGTAGATCTCTTCTTCTAGATCCCCGTGAAGAAATGTTTTCTTCACATCCATATGTTCTACCTCAAAATAAAAAGCAGTAGCAACAGATAAAAGTAATATAATAGAATCTACCTTGGCAACAGGAGAAATAATATCACCAAAATCAATTCCCAGCACTTGGGAATAACCTTTTGCTACCAACTGAGCTTTGTATTTCTCCACCTTTCCTTCTGCATTTGTCTTCTTCTTGAACACCCATTTGCTTCCAATGGGTTTCCTTCTAGCCAGCAACTCCACCATATCCCAAGCCTCATTTTTGTGCAAATATACCATTTCATCAACCATGGCCTCTTTCCAGAGTTTGCCATCCTCTGAACCTACTGCTTCCTTCATAGTTCTAGGATCATCATCAATAATAGATAAAGCAAAATTTGAACAGAAAGCAAATGGACTATACCTTTTTGGCTGCCTTCTTTCTCGAACTGATCTTCTCACAATCGGAGTTTGTGGCTCTTCATCATCTGATTCCTCTTCTGATGTAGAGTCTGATTCTTCCTCCTTAAGCTCAAACTCTATCTTCTCAGGTTCCTTTGGTTGGACTTCATGTTTAATAACATATTTCACCTCTCTAAACTCCACATCTTGGTTGTACACAACCTTCCTTGTTACTAGGTTCCAAAGTTTATAACCCTTTAAACCATCATTATACCCAATAAAGATGCACTTTTCAAATTTACTCTCCAACTTTGTTATTTTATCCTTTGAAACATGTACATATGCATCACATCCAAATACCCTCAGATGTGAAAGAGATGGTTTCTTATGAGTCCATACCTCTTATGGAGCCTTATCCTCCAATGTTGATGAAGGTGATCAGTTGACCAGGTAACATGCAATCTCCACCGTCTCTACCCAGAATTCCTATCCTAACCCAGCGCCACTAAGCATGCTTCTTGTCCTTTCCATCAACGTCTTGTTCATTCTTTCTACAACTCCATTTTGCTCATGTGTGTATGGAGTAGTCTTCTACCGTGCTATACCACGGTTCTTACAAAATTCTTCAAATTCCTTCTTGCAAAAATCTCCATCATTATCTGTCCTCAGCACCTTTATCTTCTTCTCTGTTTGGTTTTCCACCAGAGCCTTAAATTCCTTAAACGTGTCAAAGACTTCAAATTTCTTCTTAAGGAAATATATCCATGTATTCCTTGAGAAGTCATCTATAAATGATACATAGTACACAAACTTACCCAGTGATGGAAGCTTCACAGGTCCAAACACATCACTGTGCACAAGCTCTAATATCTGTTTCGCCCTCTTACCACCGGAGGGCAAACTCACCCGATTCTGCTTCCCATATACACAATTTTCATAGAAATCAAAATCAAAAGAGTTATTATTCATACCTTCTACCATACCTTTACCATGGAGTATTTGAAGGCCCTTCTCTCCAATATGTCCAAGCCTTTGATGCCATAACATGGTCTTTTCTCCAGATATCACTAGATTTTCTGCTCCACTTTCAGGAACTACAGAACTATTGCACCCATCAACAATAGTGCTACCTTGCAGATTGTACAAAGTTCCAATCTGAACTCCTCGGATCAATACCAGTGCTCCTCGAACCATCTTGCAGGTATCCTTCTCGAACACTGTTTTTACACCTGCATCATCCAGCTTGCTTACAAAAACCAGATTTCTGGTCAATGTAGGAATATGCAGAACATCCGGAAGTGTTATAATCCTTCCACCTTGCAAATTCAACTTAACTTTTCCACGACCAATGATTTTAGCCTTCCTATCATCCCCCAAGAAGACATCACCACCATCATATTTCTCATACTCGCAGAACTATTCTCTATGGGGAGTGAAGTGAAATGATGCACCTGAGTCAATCAACCACGCCTCATGCTATACATGTGTACTTGAAGAAGCAAATTACACATTCCCAGCTTCATCTGAGGTCGTTTTCTCCTATGTAGAAGGAGAATCATTAGATCCCTTTCCTTTGTCAGGAGCTTTAGATTTACAGTCCCTTTTGTAGTGCCCTTCCTTTCCGCATTTCTAGCACAACTTTACAGGTTTTCATGGAGATTTATATCTCCCACTCGATGACTTATTTTTGTTTATGTTCTGGGACCTTCCACGTAAACATAAGGCATCACCATTCTGGATCTCCATATTTTTCCGTATCATCTCCTCTGTCAGTATGGATGAGACTATTTCATAAAACTGCAAGGCATTTGCATTGCTACCTATTGCAATAACTAGACTATCCCACAAATCTGGTAGAGAACACAACAAAATGATGCACTTGTCTTCATCTGAAATTTTAACATCAATAGATAATAACTGACTTACCACAGTATTAAGATGCTTTGTCACCGAGTCTCCATATTTCATCCTTTAGTTATACAACTTTTTCTGTAGGAACAGGTTATTCACCAGAGACTTAGATTGGTACAAAGTCCCTAACTTTTCCCACAAAGCCTTAGTCGTAGCTTCCCCTGATACATTAAACAATACTAAGAGACAAACAATCATATTGTTCTCTTTTCCTTCTGATCCGACTTCTTCCATTCTTCATCGGACACTCCTGTTGTTTTAGTATTTAGATCTACTGCAATCCACTAATCTTATCTACCAACAGATCCTCCATCTTAAGTTTCCATAACTCAAAAATCTGACCATTAAATTTATCGATCTCTATCTTTTCACTGCTCGCCATCTTCTTTCATCACCGGAATTGATCCCACAGATCTCCCACTGAACCAGGTCTACCACAGGCCCAAGCGAAACCCCTCAGCAACAAAGGCGTCCCATTGAAGCTAAAACAACTTTGATACCAAATGTAGGTTTTAAATCTGTATAGAAATTACCTGCATACGAATTCTAAAACACAAAAAATAAACATTGCGAGAGCATAACACATAAAACACATATACAGAGAACTTCCCCTGGATCCAAAAATCGGGACTACCAACTTGATTTTTCATTGTGTTCCTTTCAATGTTACAATACATATATGTACATGCCGAAGCATCCAATACCATGGAATGAAAACCATTGCACCCAAAACCGTGTACAAAAACTATGCACAAAACCATAGGTAGGTCCGCCCACCTAATATAGGGTCGAAATTTTTTTTCCCAGGGGCGCTACCCCAGACCCTGTAGGGGGGGGTGGGTAACTGCCCCTCTTGTGACCCCCCCACTATGCAATCAACACAACGAAGGGGGGGGGGGTCCTCTAAGCCCCCAATTAACTAGGGAGTGTAGTCGAGGAAAGAATATAACACAACCCAACATGTAATCAACCTTCTGCTATGTGTGTTTAAGCTAATTAACCTAGTAGAAATAGAGAAGGGGAAAATCTAAACGAGCAAACCTATGTCAGAGGTATTACATGATTCTCTGAAGGAACAACCTCTTCTACTCTCAATAAGTCGGGATCCCTCTTCTACCCAAAAAATAAATAAGTGCCTATGCACATTCCTCTTGAAAAATACAAAGGCGAAAGAAGAGAAAGGCTTCCTGCGCAGAGAGGTGAAGCGTGCAACTCCACCAGGGTATTGACCAGGCTCATTGGAAGTGGAGCAATGTGTACGTTCCTACGTGACTCCACCGGGGTGTTGTCCAGGCCTGCTGGTAGTGGAGCAACACTAGAGATGAAAAACTTATACTCTGAAAATCTTCAACTCACGAGCTAAACTACCCTTCTCGGATTTGAAACACTGAGATCTAAACTGAAATTTTGGTTGTGTTTGACTAATTTGGCAAAGGGTGGACCATGTACGTCCATGGGGTAAGTGGGGAAACTAAAGTGACCTGCACAACAATTCAATACTCCCCAAATACCAAGTCCTTGTGCTAGAAATGAACCGAAATAGAGAAACTAGAGTTCTACCAGCGTGTCACCAAGTGTTGTAGTGGCTAAAACAACTCTCCAAAATTTTTTCTTGCACTAATTTCGAAGCCTCCCTTGAAGAGATTCACTTGATGACTGCACACACTCAGGTTCACTCCATGATCTCTTGGGAGTCCTTACATCTGCCTTGCTTGTTCATTGCATTCAAGTCTTTGCATGCTGATGTCTTAGTCATGTTTGTGACCATGTTTTGGTTATGCTTAAAGTCTTCGCTTCGTATGTGTTTGTTGTGTTCGCCATGAAAGCATCTATCACACTCACACACGAAGTCACATTTGTTGTCGCGCAAGTGTTGTCTCAATCAATGAACGATCAATCACGAGTGTCGCAATTGTTACTTGCACCATTGGTCAGTCATGTTGAACATGTGTGTCTGGATGTTTTGGTCGTTTCGTCATCAAGTCATGCGAGTGTGTGTTCGTATGATCACCTATGCATCTTTCGACTGTTCACACACTTAGTCATTTTTGCTGAACTTCTGACCACCAGACTCCTCACTAAAATCCAGACCATCACCCTGCTTTCAACTCGATTGACTGGTAACCAGAACATCGCAGAAGCACCAAGCTAGTTCTTTCAAGCTGCGCTGCTTGCAAGCAACTCAATCAACGCTCATGCAGGCCACTCGGACTGTCGGACCCAATAGTCACCTCGGGATTGACTCCCCTAAAAAATTGTGAAGTGGCCTTTTACCTTACCCACTCAACTAACTGAGGAAAATGTGCAGATAGGCTGGACAGACACCAAGTTCCCGTCCTTGTCTCCTTCATCAAATTGCGCAGTTTTCCCAGTTAGTCACCCAGACAGTCGACCGAATATTCATCTAAGAAATTGCGCAGTTCTCATGAGTAGGCCTTCCATTACCCATCATTTAGCTTAGTTCAGAAATTGTGTAGAGATGATCATCATGCCAGCCTCTCGTCCTTAGTGCAGTTTCTCCAACTAGCAACAGACTGCCTGTTCCCTCCAGGAATTGGGTAGTTTCTGTTTCCAGTGACTGAGTAGCCAACTCCCAATTCCCTCTGGGAATTGTGCAGTTTTGGTTTCCATTGACCCCAACAATCAACTGCCAGATCCATCTGGTAATTGCACAGTTTTGGTTGTGAGTGACCCAGCAGCCAACTAGCAGTTTCCTCTGGGAATTCCGCAGTTCTGGCTAATAGTCTCCCGGGCAGTTCCCCCAGAAAACTACGCAATACCTGCTTGCTGACCCATCATGCAGCCCGACCCATTCCTCTGGAAAATTGCGTAAATTTGGTTGTCCACCCCACCCTGAATGTTCATCCGGAAAATGCACAGAGCATGCCTGCCTTGCCCTCCTACAGCCTAGACTGTCCCTCCTAAACTTTGCGCAACTTTGCCTCTCAATCGAGCCAGACCTCGTAGACAGTCACCGTTGACTTAGATTTCCCGTCTCCATCACTCAGTGACTCTTGCAAAGTTTCCATCAGTAGTGCCTGGAGCCATCATCCCGCTTTGCAACCTTGCTGCCTCTCCCGGTCACCTGCATCCAAAATGATCATGTGTCATGGTAGACTAGGATTTTTTGAATTTGATGTCATCTCGTCATGAGTGACTGTAGGTACAGGTACATCAACAAAAATTTCAAGACGACAATCGAGATGAACAAAGGGAGCACATGCAGATTGGCAAATTCACCAACGGACAAATGAATGAAGCATGTCAAGCGAACGAATGCGACGAACATGCACCTTCACAAACAAGTGAGCCTGTTAAGCCTTCCAACATGAAAGCAAGGAACAACATGCTAAAGATTGATCAAGCGAACTAAGGACCATCGAAGACTCCACACACTTCGCCATGCGAAGGTGAAGCTATGATACACCATGAAGACATCCATCACTCAACAAAATTGTAGCTCGACATGTACTCCAACAGTAGCGCGAATGTACCAACATTGTCATGTCAAGTCATGTCAACTCAAGTCATGAGTCATGTTGCCCACATCTCCTGTATTGGCTTGTTGTCAATCAATGTGATGTAACATTGAATTCCAAGAGATCCACTTGTTTAACATAGAGTCATGTAAGTCGGAAAGTCATGGAAGTCAAATGGTCATGAGGGTAGTCGAATAGCCACAAGGGTCAGTTTCACCCTTGGCTATAAATACCCCTCATTTGTACATGAATGGACTTTTTTCACCTCAGCTCCTTCCACATAGCCAAGAGAGTCTGTAGTCTTTTCTTTGAGGAGTAATTAGTGGCTTCAATGCCCCATTGACGGGGTTAGTGATGTATGGTGTAACGATGTGTCTTGGAACTTTCGCTTAATTCAGAAGCCTGTTAACAGGCCAACATGTTTTCACACATGTATTGTACTTGTTGTAATACTGATCTTTAACACTTGTAATGCATGTTGCTTTAACTTGTGTTCTACTTCTGAACTGATTCATTTGTTGTAATGCATAATCTATTAATGAGAATGTGTTGTATATTCTGTTAATGCTGTCCCATCCGTGTCGACTGGTCTATCGAACATCAGAAAGACCTTTCACATGAACCTTGCTGTAATAACCATTACGATCATTTAGACTGATCTATGAGTGATGTATGTGTTATCTTACCTTGTATGTTGTGACTACCGCATTCGAGTGGACTGCTCCGCCGGAACATGTGTATGTCCTTTTGTGTTGTGTGTTCCTAGCCAAGTTGGGACTGATCCCTTTCAACCTGGAACTCACCTTCACTCTCTTCCCCTCACAGTGAAAGAACCATTGACACAAGTACAGTTACACTCACCAAGCACACAAACCTCACTTCCTGAAGACAAAGCAAACCACTCTCCTGTGTTGACAAGAAAGAGTTGAGGCAAATCCTTAAGACAATGGCAACTGATCCATCATACCGGATGGGACACCCACACCAAATGGTGTGAGGTCTAGTTGGGACTTCATACCAGGGTGATCCCCTGAATGTTCGCGGGTCCAACACCATCAACATTTCTAGCTCTAGAAGGAGGGAAACCAGTTGTACATGGCTAAAATTCCCCTCACACTCATTCAACAAACATATGGTTAACACAGTAACTCAACTCCATCTCACCTACACGCGACTCAACAGTTGGTTACTCCTCACCTCCCTGTGTTGAGCATGATACTTCATATCAACACCTTTGCTCCATTCGTCCCATCACTCGCCAGCTCGCGAAAGCAATCAGACTGATCCAAGATTGACAACATCTTACACGCGTAGCGAGGAAGCCAAAGGCCACTCCCACGAGAGTTGTTGTATCATTCGTGGAAGAAGCAACTCTTGCCACACTTGAAGGTCTAAGAGAAGATATCGAAGATAAAAAGAAACCTCCAATCCTCGGGCAAGGCAAGCAAGGCACTCTTGTGATCTTGGGATCAAACTTTGGTGTAGGAGGCAGAGGGGAAGGCAGCGGAGGAGGGGGACGCAAAGATGAACCAACAGAATTAGAATTGGAACCATTAGACTCTGAAGGAGAGGAAGATTATGAATAAGACGAACAGATGGTTGACCAAATCTTGAATGGATGACTCAGGGACCATTGGCTCTCCTGGCCATCTTCCATTAGATGCCAAGACGAGTGAAGAGAATGAACGTCAAGTTTGACCCTGAAAACATGGTAAAGGCGAAAGACCACCTAGACAACTTCTACCTACAACTACAGACCCTTGAGGTACGTTATGATGATGTCACATGTAGATTGTTCCCATGTACCTTGGTTGGTCATGTAGCTGCTTGGTATCACAACCTTCCACTAAACTCTATACACAACTGGGTCGCATTAGAATGCATGTTCCTTGAGAAGTTTGCCGATGACAAGACCCCAACCATGCTACTAAAAGAGTTGGGAAGCCTCATGATGGAGGAAAAGAGAAAATGAAAGATTTCAATTAGAGGTTTACACATATATTTAATAATTTTCCAGCAGACACTAAGCCTCATGACTCCATCACCATTGATTACTACACATCCGCACTGCTAACCAACATTGCGCATTTCGTTAAGAAAGCTGTGAGATCAACATTATTGGAAAACTGTGAAGAGACTATCATTATTGAGAAAGAACTGCATGCATTCAAAGTCATCAAGGATGATGAATCGACGAAGGACTCCAAGGATGCAAGGAGGAGGTCGCAAGCAACGACGGGCAAGGGTAGAGACAAGGAAGCAACCAACATTGAGACCCTCACTCATCTTGTCAAGAGCTTGTCCACTGAAATGTCCGAACTCAAACAACATAGATCAGACACATTTGCAAGCAGTCACCATCCTAGGCAAAGACAGGAAAGTAGCGCATCAAGCACCAACCAGTTCATTCGAAAAACTTCCCAGAAGCCTGTGTTCCAGCTCGAACAGTGTGCAGATCTGAAATTATGTTCTTTCCACGAAGAACATCTTCCTAAGAACACTTATTCAGGTTGGAAGCGAGTCACAAATACTTTTTACGGCCGTTCACTCGAGACGGGAAGAAATATGAAGGAGAAATTGGAATACACGTACAATGATGAAGAGGTTGCACCTGATGAGCCATCAAGTCTAAGCATGTGGTGAACACGTATCAGTGCTCGTAAACAATGGCAAAGACGAACACTGAGAAGCAGCCCCGGAAGAAAACTGACCATTACAATATTAGAAGTAAAGGGGCTCCCCCCTCCCCACACTTTGGGAGATGTAAGAAAAGATCAGACTTCTGATAAGGAAGACCTATCCATCGACCAACACAAAGAAGAAAACAAAAAACAAGTCTTGGAGGACGGTGGCGGACAAAAACACATCCATGAGAAACAAGCTACGCAACGCTCTGCCAGATAACACAAAAACTCATCTTACCCCAAACACCTTGGTGAGTCTATCACCTTTGGATTACAAAATTCTTGATGGCCTGAAGAAAACTCGAGAAAACATCAGTTTGTTCGATTTGGTAAGATCCAGAGTCAGCGAGATATCCTCCTATGCGCATTAGGACAGACAGTGACGTACAACACAACCTCTACTAGCAAGGGAGTAAGCACACCTCCCGAATCACTTTCAACTATGCTCAATACATTTCGAATGGAAGAAGCAAACTCAGGTTTCCCTCCATTCCTGATATCTTTTGAAATATTCAACTACAATTTTCACAACTGTTTGGTTGATTCCGGTGCGGCAAAAAACACCATGCCTCTCTCCATCACTAAAAGGATCAATGCACAGTGGAGCGATACATCCAAACGAATCATCCAACTTGATAAAAAATCGGTACCAGCCATTGGTGTTATGAGACGTGGTCATTCAACTATCTCATGACCGTTGAGTCCACCAATGCATCAACATAGTGGTTGTGGACATCCTAGAAGCATATGGTCTTTTACTCAATAGGGACTGGTCCAACAAGTTGGATGGATATTTTGCTACAGACTGGTCATATGTGGCTTCCACACAAGGACAAGTGCAACCAAATCTGGGTAGAATCTGAGAGGTAGATGAAGCATAATGTCACTCCCATCAATGGCGAGAATGAACCGTTGGCTCTCACAGAACTCATGTTTGGAGAATACCTCCTGGAAAAGACATTGGAGTGTTATCCTGCATGACCTACTCCAACCTCATCAAACAAGCAGTTGGGACTCCTTCGTCGCCCAACTGATGTAATGAAACTTGTAAAAATTGTTTTTTCTGATAGTAGTAATAGTAGCAACATTGGTAGCAACAGTAGTACTAGCACGCCAAATGGTCCATGTAAAGACAAGCTGTGGGCCATGAGTCTTGACAAATGAGGAACACATGATGGCTCAAGGACTGAGTGTATCTCAGTCATCCAAAACAATGGACAATGCATGATTTCAAGATTTTTGAAGTTTAAAGTCATAAGTAATGATGCTGAAGCACTTAGGATGAACACACGAAGGACCAAAACTATGAACGAACATAGAAACCTGGGAATCTAACATGATCCGAAGATGGCTAATCTAGGTACACGTTACACATTACATCAACAACCAATCGTTGACCATTTGATCGAACAATATCGGGATGAGTCTACATGAGTACCCACTACCTACGAGAAATCCAACATGAGATTCCAGGTGAAGGAGGAAACAAGCCATTGCAGCAAAGAACATGTAACACATACATGTTGTTTGCACTCCTTTCACCGAAAAGATTGACTAACATTTTAAGTGTTTGGATTACTTGTAAAGTTCGTCATTCTATTTGGTTTTCTAATTTGAATCCTGCACATAAGAAATCTGGGAAAATCCGCGTATGCATTGACTTCATAAACTTAAACCCTTCCCAAAATAAGAACAACTACCTTGTGCCATCATCCAAGTCCATGTTGCACACAGTACCTGAAACAGTGGTGTTGTCTTCACTTGAAGGTCCACTGGATGGCACTAGTCCATGAGAAACTTGGCTCACACATGTATTATTTGAAATCACTTGATGAGAGGATTGATAATATTCCTGTCAATGACTAAGTCATCAAACATTAGTTTCAGTAGGTTGGGCCGCGCTCGTGCCATGTACATAGTTTACTTGTTGATTGTTGTTTCATTTGGTTTTTTTTGCTTTGCTTTCGCTTCGTATGATTATGTTTACTATTTTTGTTTACGTTCATTTTGTTTGTTTTATATATTACTATTTTTGTTTCTGTAAATAAAGTGCTACCCATTTATTTTGTTTGTTTTATATGTTACTATTTTTGTTTCCATAAATAAAGTGTTGCCAATTACTACGTTATGGATTTTGAATAGAGTATGTGGCTAAAATTGGAAGAGACTTGTGACACTGCAGCACTTGGCTAGTCTTGTGTCTGTTTTCTTTGTGTTTGGTTACAACCTGTGGTCGATGAAGTCTTGATGAAAAATAAGAACCATCTGTAAGGGAATCTTTGGTCCAACAGTGAACCTGTGTCCACACTAGGAAGCCCCATGCCTGTACTCAACCTTCTCCTTTGTGTGTTTAAGCTAATTCAACTAGTAGAAACAGAGAAGGGGAAAATATAAATGAGCAAACCTATTTTATAGGTATTACATGATTCTCTAAAGGAACAACCTCTTCTGCTCTCAATAAGTTGGGATCCCTCTTCCACCTCAAAAATAAATAAGTGCCTATGCATAATCCTCTTGAAAAATACAAAGGCCAAAGAAGAGAAAGGCTTCCTGCACAGAGAGGTGAAGCATGCAACTCCACCAGGTACTGACCAGGCTCACTGGTAGTGGAGCAATGTGTGTGTTCCTGCGCGACTCTTTCAGGGTACTATCCAGGCCTACTAGTAGTGGAGTAACACTAGAGATGAAAAAATTATACTCTGAAAATATTCAACTCGCGTGCTAAACTACCCTTCCCAGATTCGAAACACTGAGATCTAAGTTGAAATTTTGATTGTGTTTGACTGAGTTGGCAAAGGGTGGACCATGTACGTCCATGGGGTAAGTGGGGAAAATGAAGTGACCTGCACAACTATTCAATACTCCTTGAAAGACCAAGGCACTATGCTAACAATGAACGGAAACAAAGAAACTGGAGTTATACTAGTGTGTCATCAAGTGTTGTAGCAGCTACAACCACCCTCCAAAATTTTTGCCTGCACCCATTTTGGAGCCTCCCTTGAAGAGATTCACTTGATGAATGCACACACTCAGCTTTAGTTTAGGACCTCTTGTGAGTCTTTACATTTGCGTTGCTTGTTCATTGCATTCAAATCTATGTATGTTGATGTCTAAGTCATCCTTGCGACCATGTTTTGGTTATGCTCAAAGTCTTCGCTTCGTATGTGTTTGTTGTGGTCGCCATGAAAGCATATATTGCACTCACACACAGAGTCACATTCATTGTCGTGCAAGCATCATCTCTATTAATGAACGATAAATCATGAGTGTCACACTTGTCACTTGCACCATCGGTCAGCCATGTTGAACATGTGTGTCTCGATGGTTTGGTCATTTCGTCGTCAAGTCATGCAAGTGTGTTTTCGTATGATCACCTATGCATCTTTTGATTGTTCACACACTTAGTGATTTTTGCTGAAGTTCTAACAACCAGAATCCTCATTGACAACTGAACCATCACCTTTCTTTCGACTTGATCGACTGTCAACCAGAACAACATAGAAGCATCAAGCTAGTTCTTTCAAGCTGTGTTGCCTGCAAGTAACTCAATCAGCACTCATGCTGGCCACCCGGACAGTCGGACCTGACAGTCACCCCGGGACTAACTCCCCTAAAAAATTATGCATAGGTCTCTGACCTTACCCACTCCACCGATTGAGGAAATTGTGCAGACAAGCCGGAAAGACAACAAGTGCCCGTCCCTGTCTCCTCCAGAAAATTGCACAGCTTTCCCAATGATTCACTCAGACAATCGACCAACCATTCATCTTAAAAATTGCACAGTGCTCATGAACAAGCCTTCCACTACCCATCAGTTAGCTCCACTTGGAAATTGCACAAAGATGATTAGCAGGCCGGCCTCCCGACCTTAATCTAGTTTTTCCAGTGAGCATCTCCTAGCAGTAGATTGCTTGTTCCCTCCAGGAATTGTACACTTTCTGTTGCCAATGATTGAGCATCCAATTGCGAGTTCCCTCTAGGAATTGCACAGTTTTGGTTGCTAGTGACCCCAACAGCCAACTACTAGTTCCCTTTGGGAATTGCACAGTTTTGGCTACTAGTGACCCAACAACCAACTGGAAGTCCCCTCTAGGAATTACGCAGTTCTCGCTGACAGTCTCCCGGGCAGTTTCCCCAGAAAATTGTGCAATCGTTGCCTGCTGTCTGTTCATTTTGGAAAATGTGTAGAGCATGCCTGCCTTTCCCTCCTGCAGCCCGGACTGTCCCTCCCAAAATTTGTCCAACTTTGCCTCTCCGCCGAGCTAGATCTCGCAGACAGTCACTGTCGACTCAGATTGCTGTCTCCATCACTCAGTGACTCTTGCGCAATTTTCATTAGCAATTCCCAGAGCCATCATCTTGCTTAACTTAATGCCTCTCCCAGTCACCTGCATCTGAAATGATCATGTGTCATGGTATACTAGGAGGTTTTAAATTTGATGTCGTCTCATCATGAGTGACTGCAGGTACAGGTACACCAACAAACATGTCAAGATGACAAATGGGATGAACAAAGGGAGCACATGCAGATGGACAGGTTCACCAATGGACAAACGAACGAAGCATGTGATGCAGATGAACGCAACGAACATGCACCTTCATGAACAAGTGAGCCTGTCAAGCCTTCCAGCATGAAAGCAAGGAAGAACATGCTAAAGCTTCATCAAGCAAACCAAGGACCATCGAAGACTCCAAGCACTTCACCATGCGGAGGTGAAGCTATGATACACCATGAAGAAATCCATCACTCAACATCATTGTAGCTCGACATGCACTCTAGCAGTAGCATGAATGTACCAGCATTGTCATGTCAAGTCATGAGTCATGTTGCCCACATCTCCACTATGGGCTTGTTGTCAACCAATTGATGTAACGTGGAATTCTAAGGGATCCACTTGTTGAACATAGAGTCATGTAAGTCGAATGGTCATGAGGGTAGTCAAATAGCCACAAGGGTCAATTTCACGCTTGGCTATAAATACCCCCTCATTTGTACATGAATGGAATTTTTTTACCTCAACTCCTCCCACATAGTCAAGAGAGTCTATAATATTTTCTTTGAGGAGTAAGTAGTGGATGCAACGCCTCGCTGACGGGGTTATTGATGTATGGTGTAACAATGTGTCTTGGAACTTTCGCTTAATTTAGAAGCATGTTAACAGGCCAACATGTTTTCACACATGTATTGTACTTGTTGTAAGGCTGATATTTAACACTTGTAATGCATGTTGCTTTAACCTGTGTTCTACATCTAAACTGATTCATTTGTTTTAATGCATAATCTATTAATGGAAATGTGTTGTATATGATGTTAGTGTTGTCTTGTCCATGCCGACTTCTTTGTCGGACATTAGACAGACCTTTCACATGAACCTTGCTGTAACAACCATTGCACTCGTTCAGACTGATCTGTGAGTGTTGTACGTGTTATATTACCTTGTATGTTGTGACTTCTGCATCCGAGTGGGCTGCTCCGCCAGAAGCTGTGTATGTCCTTTTGTGTTGTGTGTTCCTAGCCAAGTTGGGACTGATCCCTTTTAACCAGGAACTCACCTTCACTGTCTTCCCCTCACAGTGAAAGAACCATTGACACAAGTACACTTACACTCACTAGGAAAGCGAACTTCACTTCCTGAAGACAAAGAAAACCACTCTGTTGTGCTGACAAGCAAGAGTTGAGGCAAATCCTTAAGACAATGGCAATCAGGCCATCATACCATATGGGACTCCCACACCAAATGTTGTGAGGTCTAGTTGGGACTTCATACCGGGGTGATCCCTTAAATGTTGGTGGGTCCAACACTGTCAACATGCCCCTTTGTTTCTTGACTCCTGTATTCTCATTTGCAAAGTGGGGCTTAGATTTCATCATACCTATCAATCCTCCTTAGTCACTAGGTCATATTTTCATATTAACTGTTACTGATTATTTCACTGGATGGTCAAAAGTTGTTCCTCTGAAAATGAAGATGATGAACAAGTGATTTAGTTTTTAGAAGGTAACATTTTTTCACGTTTTGAGCTACCCCTTGCATTGATCATAGATAATGGACCTGATTTCACATCTTCTCATTTCACACAATTTTGTAATCAATATAATGTCATACATTCTACTTATTGAACATATTATCTGCAACGTAATTGTTGAACCCACTAACAAAAATATTGTCCGGATTATGAAAAAATTAATCAATGATAAGCCTCAGACCAAGGATACATTTATGAAATTTGCACTATGGGAAAATTGTACCATCATTAAATCTAGCATAGGTGCTACTCCCTTTTAATTAGTGTATGGACTAGAAGAAATTATTCCTGCTGAATTGGAACTATTATCCCTCTGCCTAATTGTTGAAGTTGAAGAAATCTCTTCAAATGATGTCTCTCAAAGAGTCTTCACTCTTCTAGACCTAAAAGAATAAAAAAATCATTCTCTAGAAAATTTACAGTGCAAAATGAAAAATGTCAAAATATACTTTGATAAGAAATCTAAAACTGTAAACTTCATTCTAGATCAAAAGGTTCACTTATGGGATGCCCATTCAGACAAGGGAAAACAACACAAATTTCAAAAACTATGGATTAGATCTTTTAAAATCGTAGGTATAGTTGGGCCAAGAACTTACCTACTGAAAGACCACGATAATCAGATTTTGCCATATACCACCAATGGCTCGCATCTGAAGCCATTTGTGGAAACATAATCCTGATCAAATCATTGCCTCATTCAATATTTTGTATATATTTTTCTTTTTTTCTTTTTATTCTTCACTATATGTTGGTTATCATTTTGTTTTCCTAATTTTATTTAACTTATGGTTGCATTGATATTGTCAAGTTTTATTTTTTCTCAACACTCGCTCTCATACATCCTTTGAATCTCTATAGACAACAAACAATCCTTCGACAAGTATAATGTTGTATGGTAATATTTTTATGTTAATTACTAGTTGATATATTTACTCTTCTGCAACAATGATTTTACAAAAAGTAAGAAACATCTTTTCTCTTTCCCAAATGGGTCATTTTAATCTTGTTTCAACCTTAACAGTTTACTGTGTAATTCACCAAAATGAATGTCTCTAATCTCCTATTTTCTTACAACCCCTACTTCCATTCCGTGTAAACAACAACCATTTAAAATTAATGTGATAATAAAAGTGACTAGACTCGTCTTTTTTCTTTTACTGGTAGCACACCAACACTAGCTTAGGCTAGGGTATCGAGATAAGTGTGTGAGTTAACTTCTCCAAGACTAGAAAACAAACTTAACATCTTTCGGCAGGGAGATAAATCCACTTGTAGTAGTTCCTTCTGTGAAGCACTTCTAACAAGAGGTTTAAGCATGAGGCCACACTTGGGCTAGGTGGGGTTACATGACCTGTTTTTCTTAGTTTTGGGTGGCGCGATATAGCATAATTTGCATGCATATAAATAATGTTATTATATTTTTTCTATAGCAATCGGGGACCAATTGGGAGGCAACTCTCAAGGGAGTTTCGGTCTTATCTCTCTAGGCTAAGTGTCCTGCCCTTGTGTGTGGATTTGTCCTACGACTGCCCCCCTAGGACGTGTTATTTCTGGTGGTGACCATAATGGCCTATCTTTTAGGGCTCATACATAGGTGCAGGGTTGGGGTCACCTTCTCCATACCCGAGACAAATATTAGTCATACCCTGTCATTCCTCTTAGGGGGTGTTCCATGACTAGTGATGGCACTTGGACTGAGTTCAAAGCTAAAAGGGTTGGGAAGTAGGTCGTTAGTATAATTGTTCCACCACCAACTTCTTTGTATTTTGGTTTGTGTGTGACTATATTTTAGGATGTTTCTAGTGTGTGTTTTTTGGTCCAAGTTAGTAGTTTTGGACTTAGGGTGTTTGTAATAACATAACTGTGTTAATTTATAATTTTCACCCTAGATGAATATAGTTGCTGCCAATAATTTCATCTTCATGGTTTACCTTCTGAACGAGGTGGAATTGTCACTCCTACACGAAGAGTGCCTATCAGTGCAAGTGCGCCTGGCTCTAATAAAGCACCTTTTGAGCAGTCCACAGATGTTCTAATGGTGAAATCCACAACAAATAAGAACAAACAACATCCTAGTGGTAAAAGGAATAACAAGAAGAATAAACAAAAGAATGAAACTGCTAAGGAAACTCAACCAAATCCCCTGAATCAGGGAGGGGGAACCAGTGAGCGCCATCGAAAGATAAAATTCCCTTATAAATTTTGTCAAGGTGGAAATCTTACTCACACATTCCATCAGATGGATGAAGCTCATAAGCTCCTTGCACCACCATAGTCTACCCAACAGTCTCTATTTTAACTCATCCATTTTCCTACACAACCGCAACAACAAATGGTTGTCGAACCTCCTACACCTTCGCAAGGGGGAAACAAGGGGAAATTTTCATGTCCTGCCAATAGTTCATACATATTTATGTGCAAATAGGATGCGAATGTGACCATGCGAGCTACGTCATATGATGTTCTTGAGTCGAGTACTTCTTCTAAGGACTCACCCGCTCCACCTACTTCCACTGGACTCTCACGTTGGATAAGCCTTTGGAACCTATCTATTGCCCATCTAAGGGTGTCATTAGTAATACAACACACAACCCTTTTGCCTGGGATGCTCAATACTATAATATTGTTGAAGATATTTCACAGGCTCCTTGTGCCATGTCTGCCCTGGAGGTCTTGCAAAGATGTCCCCAGCAATGCAAGGCCTTGTTGTTTGCAATTGGTGGAGTAGATCCATCTGACTCAAACCTCATTACGTTCAATGCTAAAAAGGCTTATGTTCGAATTTCTCACCAGATTTCCTTTCAGATTAATGTATGTATTTTCCATAGGAATATCCATCACACTTGGTGGATGAAGTCTCTTCCACTTGTGTCATGTCAGCATCCTGTTGGAAGGATCTCAAATCTCCAATTCTCACCAAGTTTAATACCACTCTTCAAGCCTTTGATGGACATAACTTTTTTCCTAAGGGGGTTCTTCCCAAGTTTTCCATTGAGTCAGGGGGGAAACTGCCTATGTCTGTGTTGAAGTCATCAACATGCCTTTATATTATAAGTTGCTCCTTGGTTGTAGCTGGTTTTATGTCATGACTGTAGTTGTCTCTTTTGTATTTCGTGTACATTGATTTACTCATGAAAGTAAGATTATTACCATTGAAAAACTAGACTATTGTGTGTCGTTGACCCAAATTTCCACTATGGGGATCTCAGTCCCACTTGTGAGAGATAATCCTTGTCAGCATCAGAGTGTTGGCACAGGATTTTTTAAAATGTCATCTCTTATTGGGGTGTTTCCTCAATTAGCACTGCCTAACATTCCTTCGTCCTCTTCTCAGGCTCCTATGCATATGATCTCTTTCAACACCTGTGGACCCCATAGACCTATTGATCCTTGGGTGGTGTTGCCTGTTATTATGGAAGTTGATCAAATTTGAGAGCATCCTTCACCACATTTAGTGGAAGAGATTGCGTCCTTGGAAGCCCCGTTAGTACCTCCTGACGTTGGTCAGAAAATCCATCCCAATATGGAATATGACCAGGTTCCTTTACCCACACATGTTATCTCTATGCCTATTCCATATGACTACCTCGATGACAAACTCCCCTCAAAAGTTAACTTGTAGGTCATGGATCTTACCAATGATAATCTTAGGGAGGTTATGCTTATTTCTGCCTCTAGTCTCCCTGATTTGGAACAAGTAGAGCTTGGAAACATAAATCTTGGAACGTTTCAAGGGTGTTACCGGGAATAGTGTCCACTCGGATGCCACTGTTCCCACTAAGATGGGTGGCTATCTTAGAAACAAACAATCAAAGTATACTATTGTTTTCTTTTATGAAAATAGACAAGAGGAGAACCAAGAAGAACAACCTGAGTCTTGCGTTTGATTTCCTCTCCTTCTTGATAGAGCTTCACCACTTCTTCTTTGTCTGCCCAGCTTCAAAAGAACTTGTGGAATCACAAAAACATACTACTATCAAAGAAACAAATATCTAAATTCATAAATAATACAGGATCAGATGTGTATTAACCATATAAATGCATATATAAACAAGTATACAAGAATATGGAAGGAAACAAGAATAGATTTATTAAGATGAAAAGTAGCAAGAGGATTACAACCATATGTTCTGACCCAGCATCATCCTCTAGCTAGAAATCCCTTCTTCACCTCGAGCAAATCTTAGATCACCCAACACTATGAATATACACCAGAAAACCAACAACACTTCTCTATAAGATACAAAATTCCAGCCTCTGGATCTCTGTGATGAGGTATCCATATATAGATGATTATAGGGAGGTGAGACATCTTCTGGGGTCTTGATTAGTGTCCTCTCTCTTATAGTTCCTGCTTCCACTTAGAGAGTGGTGATCTCTTACTCATCTCTGGTCGAAAATAGAGAGGCAAGTGTCGGAGGGGAAGCTTCTGGAAGATTCCATGATCTTCCACCTCGCATTTTGTCCCTATCATTTGTCCATTCCCGACCATCGCACCCTACAGAGCAGCCATTCAGTGTGCATTGCACCTTATACACTGGGAAGGTGATATGCATCGCACCCTCTGCACTGGGTTTTCAGTATGGTCCAGTTTTGACCATTTATGAGCAGTTTTCAGTGGGGAACTTCTGGGAGATGATGTAATCAGCTGACCTTGTTCCTTTAGGCAGTGAAGCAACACTTTTAGGGACTTAGGAGCCCTCAGTTTATGGACATTTATGATTGGGGTTGAAGTGCCCAAAAATGTCTATAACAAAGGGGCACCACCTCGGCCCTCCTTGGAAGTGCCACCCCTCGACCGAGTCAATTTGTAGGCTTCCACTACTGATCCAAGAGGATCTTGTCAGTCCAGCATGAGCAGAGTCTTTAGTGGTTCAAAGTTGAAGTGGTCTTCAAATGATCATGGTCGATGAGGTATTGAGCTTTATCAACTTCGCCAGTGTTCATTGTCTACGTTCAGTATTCATTTATATCCAGTGTCGATTCAGTGTTTTGGTTCATGCTTATCGTCATGTGGGCTTTTATGTCACATTGTGACAATTTGTTGTAAATGGGTTCTTTTTAAACCAAGGTGATGTAAAAGTGTAAGTATAACACTAAAAGACATAACCTAAGACATTATAAAAATCTATGCTACAGACCTAAGCGACTAAAAGTAAAACCTAACTCTAAACCTATTGTACAAAAATCAAAACATAAAATCTATGCATTAAACTTAAGCACTAAAACCCTCTCGGACCTTTGTAAAACATTACAAAACACATAAAACACTTAACCGCACTATTGACTGTAGCGGAACCGTGTTCATGTGAGCAGATAATGGAGCTAATAGCTATAGGTAAGAAGGTTGTTAGAGGTTACAACTAACCGCAACATCAAACTGCAATAGATTTGTGACATGTGAATGGAGTGTTAACAATGACGGACATTAGAGGTTAACGGTGGCAGAGAAAAATGCGGAGAGAAGCCATGACAGATGTTGATAGTTGTCACATTGAAACCACCAAATCTTACCGTTAGCGAAACCGCCGTAGGTGACCTACATCAGTGTATGTTTGTGGTTAGCCTGCAACCTAGTCACATGACAACTGTTTGTTCAACACGTTGGTTGTTGAATGCCAGTGGTTCGGAGGGATAAACTATGGTATTTTGGGTTTTTATTTGGTTTTATGCAATTTCTTGTTCCACCTCCATGTAAACCTATCACTAGGTGTCATTTCATGACAAGACCGAGGGATATGAACCGAAATTTTAGCCAGTTCATGCCAATCTTGGGCATAAGGTGTTAGGATGAATCCAAAACTTTATAAAGTCAGAGTTGGGCTCGTTGAAGAGTTAATGGAATGTTTTAGAGTTCTTGCATGCAATTTCTAGAGGTCATAGGCTGATTTGTTTTCAGTATTACGGGAGCATCCAGAGTCAGAATTAGGAACCGTGTCAGGCATTGGAAAGCTAATTCAGAGAAATTTCTTGTGACATGACTAGAAGTTCATGCGTGCACAATTAGTCTAGTTAAATTTCCATTTAATTGACCTTCTAAAATTAAATCCTAATAAAGCAGATGCCCATCTTGAAAGCAGACCCGGAGGCATAGTCCATTAGGGACGAACTCCGTAATCAATATTGTTGTCTGGTATCGCTGTGTTTTTGTTGTTTATTGATTTTTTTTTTATGCTTCTTATGTTTTGATTCCTTCGTAAAGTAATTCTCTTTCATTCAGTTCTCACGGTTAAAGCACCTTAAGTTAACATTCAGTTCATTGATGGAATTAATTAATTCTACTTCAGTTTAATATATGATCATTTCAGATCATATAATTTGGTATCATAGTAGGTTGCGTTTGTAGAATTTTGCCAGTGAATGTTAACCAGGTCTAAGTCACAACATGGAGAAGGAACCCTCGAGGAGATTGATCCAAAGATTGGATAGTGAAGAGTCGCTCATAAATTAACCATGACAGGATCTGATGCAGGTGAAACTCCTGAAGCAAAGATGAGCAAGGAACAATTTTAGAAAAAAAATTTGAACATGTAGCAGATGTTGGGAGAACTCTACGAAGATAAGAAGGCGAGAGATGCAGCTTCTTCTTCAAAGACATCGAATAAGGACAAGAGTAAAGGCAAGGTTGATAAACCTCCTTCTCCTCCATCATCTCCATCATCTTCTTCTCCTTCTTCTTCTTCTTCTAGTTCAGAATCTGAAATAGAAAAGAAACCTAAGAAAAAATATATATTTTGAAACTTGGTATAAAATTTGAGTTACCTATTTATGATGGCGAAATGAATCCTGAAAAGTTAGATAACTGGATTAAGCAATTAGAAGTGTATTGTCATATTCAAAGCATTTTTGACGATAAAACAAAAATTCAGTTAGCTACACTTAGAATGGGGGGAACAACTTTAATCTCGTGTGAAAGTAAAAAATCAAATAGATGTAAAGCAGAAAGGTAAAGTCATATCTTCATGGTCTAAGTTTTTAAAAGCTCTTAGGAAACAATTCCCTCTGTTAGGATACACACAACAAGATGTTATTGATTAGAAGTGTTTGAGGCAAGGTAAAGGGAAGAGTGTTCAAGAGTTTACTCAAGAGTCCAGAAAGAAAGCATTCGCACTTGGTATTTCATTGGACACACGTGAAACTTTATTGAAGTACATCGACAATTTACATTCATATTTATAGCATACATTATTGATGTTTAATCCTGATGACTTTGATGAAGTGTGTGTTCAAGCCATACATATTGAATAAGGTGGTAGACCATT
This sequence comes from Pinus taeda, assembly GCA_000404065.3. Taxonomy (NCBI): domain Eukaryota; kingdom Viridiplantae; phylum Streptophyta; class Pinopsida; order Pinales; family Pinaceae; genus Pinus; species Pinus taeda. The sequence continues at coordinate 67,722 of APFE031650327.1, read as the reverse complement.
CAATTTTTCACTGCAATCATCCAAAGAGTTGGAAATAAAGGATTCTAATGACAGCAAGAGGAAGAAAAATTCGGAGGAAAAGAAATCAGCGACAACTCAGAAGGAAATACCTATTTTTTCTCATTGCCAGAGAGTCGGTCATGATGAATCTAGATGTTGGAAACTTCATTCCGAACTTAAGACAAAGTTCCTTAAGGAGAAGGATTAAATGAAAGAAAATGTAGCAATCCAACAAGATCTAGGCTCTGATTTAGGTGATGAAAGGAGGATAATTGCCATAGTTTCGACAGGTAAAACTTCTGACACTCGTTCAAGTTCTAGAACTTTTGCATCGTCTTCAAACATAAATCATTTGAATGAGGATGAAAGAGTTGAATTATTTATTATAAGGATAATTTCTAAACACACAAAGATATATACAATGCTTGACAGTGGATCACTGGCAAATTTGATATCTGAATATTTAGTTAGGAAATTGGGTTTGGAGACATGGAATCATTCAAGACCATACCCATTAGGTTGGCTGAATAAGTCAACTCAGATAAATGTCAAAAAGTAGTTTCGGTTAAAATTTGCCATTACAGCTAATTACATTGATGAAGTGGAATTAGATGTGGCTCCAGTAGACATATGTGGAGTTGTCTTAGGAAGTCCCTATCTTTATGATCTTGATGCAGTGTTTTATAGGAGAGATCATAAATATCACCTTAAGAAAGATGGGGTTGAATTTATTGTCAGGGAACATAAAACTAAAACTAACTTGGATTCAGTTATTGCTAATCAGATGAAGTGATTAATAAGTTCAAATGAGAGATTTTTACTCATGTGTGTAAAAGAACAACATAAGAATCAACATGATTTTGGTTCAGATTGTGAGTCTCAGTTTAAAGATAGTTTGGTTGAAGTGGTAGAAACTTTTCAAGTTATACTTAAAGAACCCAAACATCTTACTCATAAGAAGGGAATACAACATCAGTTATAGTTGATGTCCAAAGCTCTTCTTCCTAATGTCATAATGTATCATTTTAGTCCAATTTTGGGAGTTATAAGTTACAGGGATGCAGGTTAGTATTGGGGAAAGTCAATATTACATTTCCCTTGTATTGTATCACCATTTCATGTTTCAAACAATTTTGAAGCCTCTTTTCAAGTGGAGAGGAAGCCTATTTGTTTACATGTCAAAGCCTTTTCTAAAGTAGTATCAAAGTATCCAATACATGAAAAGGAAACTTATGCATTAAAGGAAAGTGTTAATCAATGGAGGAATCATTTAATGGGTGAGGAAACAGTTATTAAAACAAATCAACAACCACTTCAATATTTTCAAAGTCAAACTAAGTTGCAACAATTTTCACATTACAGTTTGATGGGTTTATTGCAACAAGTTCACTTAGTAATCAGGAATTAGGAAAGTACATCAAGTCAAGTAGCTGATATGATGTCAAGAATGTCTTTGAATGTTTCATTTATTCTACAAAATAGATTGTTAGTACATGTTAATGGTATTGAACAATATCTTGCAGAGACTGTTTTCAAAAATATTTATGAATCACTAATTCATGTTACTCCGTGGAAAGAAGTCAATTGCCATGTTCATAATAGGTTGTTTAACCATCTTCACAAGTTGTGCATATTGCAGATGGATGGAACAGTTCACAAATTCAAAATGCGGCATGATCAACATCATCAGGGTCATCACTTTTAGGTTGTTGATCGAATTTGTTGGTACATCATCAAGGCAAGGTGGAGAGTGAGGGAGCTCAACCCTCACATATTATCTATCTAGTCAAACTTTTGTGGTCCAAAAGATTTCAAGTGGAGAGGATTGATCTAGGAGGATCTTGTCAGTCTAGCATGAGCGGAGTCTTCAGTGGTTCAAAGTCGAAGTGGTCTTCAAATGATCATGGTCGATGAGGTCTTCAGCTTTATCAACTTTGCCAGTGTTCATCGTCTACGTTCATTCTTCACTGTATCTAGTGTTGATTCATTGTTTTGGTTCATGGTTATCATCATGTGGGGTTTTATGTCACATTGTGACAATTTGTTGTAAATGGGTTCTTTTTAAATCAAGGTGATGTAAAAGTGTAAGTCTAACACTAAAAGACATAACCTAAGACATTATAAAAACCTATGCTACAGACCTAAGTGACTAAAATTAAGACCTATCTCTAAACCTATGGTCCCACATGTGGCTTTCGTACAAGAGAAAATGCAACCAAATCTAGGTATTTCCCGAGAGGTATATGAAGCATAATGTCACTCCCCTTAATGGCGATAATGAACTGTTGGCTTTCACAGAACTCATGTATGGCAACTGCCTCCTTGAAACAACATTGGGGTGTTATCCTGCATGGCGAGCTGCAACCCCACTAGAGACATAGTTGGGACTCCTTCCATGCCCAACTGATGGTAATGAAACATTTACAATGCATTTTACCAATAGTAGTAGTAGTAGCAGCAGTAATACTAGCACGTCAAATGGTCTGTGTACAGACAAGTTGTGGGCCATGTACTTTCACAGATCAAAGACACAGGACGACTCAGGATCTGAGTGTTTCTTGATTGACCCTTACAACATGAAGCATATGGCTTCAAGTCACTTGGAGTTTTAGTCCATGAACAACATTCTTGAGTATGAAGCACTCGTGTTAGGCTTGCAAAAAGCCATTATCCTCAACGTGGCCATGCTCAAAGTGGTAGGTGATTCAGAGATAGTGGTATCGTAGGTATGTAACACCATTCACTATTTGTCACTGCATGTCAAAAGTTACCAGCAAGAGGTATGGTGACTAATATCTAACTTCCAAGTATTTAACATCATTTTTGTACCATGTACGTGTAATGCAACTGCTAATGCTCTGGCAAATGCAGCTTCAAGAATGTCACCAATTAGGAATAACTTTACTATTGAAATTTTGTACAAACCATATATCCCGGATAACATAACTAATTTACGCGTGTTTAATGATGATCAATAGATACTGTATTTCATGGCCAACACTGAAGTTTTCAAATATGAAGCGATAGATGATGATGAGTGCGAACGCTCTATGCAAGCAAAAGCTGGTAACAGGAAAGACCACCTTATCACAAAAGTTTTGGCAACATTGGAAAAGCTTTATGACTTGCAAGAATGTTTTCAAGGGCCGAGGAATAACAAGACCCACAGTTCCACCATGAAGCATGAACTGATCAACCTAAGAATAGAACAAGATCTAAAGTTCATCAATCTTGGTACATGTTGCACACAACAAGAGCAACAAGCTTTTGTCTGCTTGTTCAAACAATACTGAGATTTGTTCGCATGGACGTATGATGATTTGAAAACTTATGACATGCAGATCATCCAACACATCATCCCGATCAAAGAAGGGGTCAATCCATATCAACAGAAGTTGACGAAGGTACATCCATTGCTTGAACCCCTCATACAAAAAGAGCTTACTAAGCTGTTGGATGCATGGATCATATACAAAGTTTTCCATTCCACATGGGTTTCAAATCTTGTTCATGTACGCAAGAGGTCTGGGGAAATCCGCTTGTGTGTTGATTTCCAGAACGTGAACCAAGCCTTGGACAAAGACAACTACTTCGTGCCATCTATGGACCACATTCTACAAATAGTATCTGGGGCACCTATATTTTCTCTTCTCGATGGTTTTTCAGGATACAATAAGGTTTTGGTAGCAGAACTTGACAGACTTAAGACAAGTTTCCGTACTAAGTGGGGTACGTTCGTTTACAGGAAAATGCCATTTGGGCTTGTAAATTCAGGTGCAACCTTTCAATGCACCATGGACATTGCTTTTCATGAACTCATCGGATAGAGCATAGTAGTATACCTCAATGACGTGACTATGTTCTCAAGAAAACGAGAAGACCACATACGCCATCTCAATAAAATTTTTGAGTGATGCCGGAGATACGGGATTTCCTTGAATCCCAAAAAGAGCGTATTTGCAGTGTCTGAGGTGAACCTTTTCGGACACATTATTTCCAAAAGTAGGACCAAGGTGGACCCGGACCGGGTCCATACCACTACACAGATCCCTCACCCAGCCAACAAGAAAGCCATGCAGTCCTTCTTGGGCAAGATAAACTTCCTCTGGAAGTTCATCTCGGATGATGCACAAATAGTTATGCCCATGCATGACATGATCAAGAAAGATATAGTCTATAGCTAGGGCAAGAGGGAAAAGTATGCATTTGCCAAGATCAAGTAGGCCATTGCAGAAGCATCTGCACACTACAACCCAAACTTAAAGAAATATTTTCTGCTATACGCCTTCGCCTCCGATAATTCACTAGTTGCAGTACTCACTCAGAAGGAAAAAATGAACGATGAACGTCCCATCTCCTTCATGAATGCAAGCATGTAGGGACTAGATCTCTACTACCCCACCATTGATAAGTAAGCGTATGTAGTGTATAAGGTGGTGAAACACTTCAAGCCCTATTTGCTGAAGAACCATTGCACAGTCTTTGTCCCTCACCTAATAGTCTGCAAATTGCTTGTACAACAAGAACTGGGTGAATGACGTGCGAAATGGATGATATGATTACAAGGGTATGATCTAGAAAACAATACAGTTCACACGATCAAAGGACATGAGCTCTGTAGACTTGCAGCTAAAGTAGTACATGCTCCAGAGAGCGAAGAAGAGCTCACCGACTGGGAGAAGGAAATTGAGATCTATGATATAAGGTGAACAACACCCACTGAAGATAGAACCTCTTGGTACACAAATGTGCGCTAGTACCTTGAGCACGACACTGTACCCTCTCACTTTTCCATTAGACAAAAGAGGGAATTGTGCCTTAAAGCCTTAGCATATCAGTGGGTGCACGAAGTGCTTTACAGAAAGCACAATAACAGAGTTTTGCTTAGGTGCCTGGAGGCACATGAATCACATAAGGTACTTCAAGATTTGCATGACAGACCCACTAGGGGTCACTTTGTGGGAAACACCATTGCGCACAAAGTTATGTGAGTCGGTTTCTATTGGCCCACATTATTCAAGGATGCACATGCTTATGCCTACAATTTCCCGGTCTGTCGGCGATGTGTCGACAAAACACAAATATCAACAGCCCCACTGCACCCTGTTGCAGTGACCAAACCATTCCAATAGTGGGGCATGGACATCATCAGGGAAATTTTCCCACATTTGTCAAAGCAACACCGCTACATCCTAAAGGAAACTGACTACTTCACGCAATGGATAGAAGCAGTTCTGCTCAAACAAGTGAATGACCAGGAGGTCATCAACTTCCTCCAGCAGAACATCACCTCACACTTTGGCATTCCAGTATCACTTTTTTTTTATAATGCAACGTACTTTTCGTCTTTGAAACTCTATGATTTTTCATTACATAATGATATTGTGCTAAACATTCATCTAAATATTACCCACAAGGAAACGGTCTCATAGAATCCACGAATAAAAACCTCATTTGCATAATCAAGAAGACCATTTTCTTTGAGTAATGTAATTGGCATATTGCCATAACAAATGCATTATGGGCTGACCGTGTAACACCTAAGCCCTCTCTGAATACCTCGCCGTGCTTCCTAGTTTACAGTAAAGAAGCCATCCTTCCACCAAAAATCTACTTTCCTTCACTTCAACTTTCCCAAGGATCCCAAGGCAAGCCTTGCCAACTAGTTCAACGTAGGATGGATGCTCTCCATAAGCTTTAGGAAGAAAGGATGAAAGTAAAAGAAAAATTCACACTCCACCAGAACCATATGAAGATATGGTTCGATAAGAAGTCTGCAAGGAAAGATAACTTTGTTGTTGGTGGCTTGGTTCTGAAATGGAACAAGTCCCATGAAGACAAAGGAAAATATACGAAGTTCCACTCACTATAGATTGGTTTGTACATATTCCAGGAGAAGTGTGGCCCAAACACATACCATCTACAATCACTTGATGGGAGGGTTGACAACCTTCCTGTCAACGACCAAGATCTCAAGCATTACTTTGAGTAGGTCGGGCTGCGCCCCATGCCATGTGCAGTCAACGACCAAGATCTCAAGCATTACTTTGATTAGGTCGGGCTATGCCCCATGCCATGTGCATAGTCTGCTTGTTGCTTATTGTTTTCATATTGTTTGCTTTGCTTACTATCTTTGTTTTTATTTTGTTTTTTCTTCTTACTATTTTTGTTTATGTTTGTTTTGTTTGCTTGATAGCTTACTATTTTTGTTTCTAGAAATAAGTGCTGCAAACTACTACATTCTAGCTTTTGAATAGAGTATGTGGCTGAGATTTGAAGAGACTTGTGACACTGCAACATTTGAATAGTCTTGTGTCCATCTTCTCTGTGCTTGGTTATAACCTTTGGCTGATGAAATCTTGACGGAAAATAAGAACTGTTTGCAAGGGAAGTTTTGGCCCAACCATGAACCTATGTCCACACTAGGAAGCCCCATGCCTGTACTCAGCCTTCTGCTTTGTGTGTTCAAGCTCATCCAACTAGTAGAAATGGAGAAGAGGAAAATATAAATGAGCAAATCTATGTCAGAGGTATTACATGCTTCTCTGAAGGAACAACCTCTTATGCTCTCAATAAGTTGGGATCCCTTTTCCAACCCAAAAATAAATAAGTGCCTATGCACATTCCTCTTGAAAAATAAAAAGGTGAAAGAAGAGAAAGGCTTCCTGCGCAGAGAGGTGAAGCATGCAACTCCACCCCCCCTGACTAGGCTCGTTGGTAGTGGAGAAATGTGTGTTCCCGTGTGACTCTGCTAGGGTACTGATCAATCTCGCTAGTAGTGGAGCAATGGGTGTGTTCCTATGTGATTCTTCCAGGGTACTGTCCATGCCTACTTGCAGCAGAGCAACACCACAGATAAAAACTTATACTCTGAAAATCTTCAACTCATGTGCAAAACTACCCTTCCCGAATTCGAAACACTGTGATCAAGCAAAACTTTTGATTGTGTTTTACTGAGTTGGAAAAAGGTGAACCATGTATGTCCATGGCATAAGTGGGGAAGCTAAATTAACTCACATAATGATTCAATACTCCCTGAAAGACCAGGGCCTTGTGCTATCAATGAACCAAAACAGAGAAGCTAGATTTCTACTAGTGTGTTGCCAAGTGTTGTAGCGACTACAAGCACCCTCCAAAATTTTGGCCTACACCCAATTTTAGAGCCTCCCTTGAGAGTTTCACTTGATGACTGCACATGCTCGGGTTCACTCCATGAGCTCGTGTGAGTCTTCACATCTACCTTGCTAGCTCATTTCACCCAAGTTTTTGCATGTTGATGTCAAAGTCTTGCTTGCGACCATGTTTTGTTCATGCTCAAGGTCTTTGCTTCATGTGTACATGTTTCGTTGGCTATGAAAACATTTGTCGCATTCACACACAAAGTCACATTCACTGCTGTGCAAGCATCATCATGGTCAACCAATGATCAATCAAAATAATCGCGCTTGTCGCTTACACCATCGGTCAGTCATGTTGAACATGTGTGTTTGGATGGTTTGAGTCATCTCATCGTCGAGTCATGTAAGTGTGTGTTTGTGGGATCACATATGCATCTTTCACTCGTTCACAAACTTAATTATTTTGCTAAAGTTCTCACGACCGGACTCCCCTCTGATAGCTGGACCATCACCCCGCCATTGACATGATCGACTGTCACCCAGAATAGCACAGAAGCATCAAACAAGTCATTTCAAGTTGTGCTGCCCGCAAGAAAATCAACCGGACTTCATGCTGGTCAACCAGAGAGTTTGACCAGGTAGCCACCCGGGGAGCCACTCCCCTAAAAAATTTCACAAAGGCTACAAAAGTTCCACACTCCGCTGACTGGGAAAATTGGACAGATAGGTCGGACAGATACCTAGTGCCCATCTCTGTCTCCCTTAGAAAATTGCGCAGTTTTTCCAGCCAGGCTTCCTGACAATTGACCTGCTACTCACCAAGAAAATTGCGCAGTTTTCATGAGAAAGTCCTTTGTTTCCTAGTAGTCCGCTCAGCTTAGAAACTGCTTAGAAGTGATCAGCAAACCAACCTCCCAGCATTAGTGCAGTTTTTACCACCACCAGCTCTTGACAACTTACTAACAGTTCCCCTTAGGAATTGTGCAATTTTTGTTACCAAGCTATAGCAGCTGACTACCAGTTCCCCCCAAGAATTTCATAATTTTTGCTTCCAGTGATCCAACAGCTGACTACTAGTTCCCTCTAAGAATTGCACAGTTTTTGTTGTCAACCTCTAGTAGCTGACTACCAGTTCCCCTAAGGAATTGTGTAGTTTTTATTAAAAGTGACCCAATAGATGAATCCCAGTTCCCTCTAAGAATTGTGTAGTTTATGCTACCAGTGTCCCGACAGCCAGCTGCCAGTTCCCTCCAGGAATTTCATAGTTTTGGCTGCCAAGCTCCCACTACCCGCTCATTCTGGAAACTGCGCAAATTCTTCCTTCCCAGCCTTCTCACAACCTAGATTGTTCCTCCCAAGAACTATGCATTTTTGGGCCTGTAGTTGATCCAGACCCCATGGACAGTCATTGTCGATCCGATTTCCCATCTTCATCACCTAGTGACTCTTGCACAATTTTCATTAGCAGTGCCCAGAGCCTCCATCCCACCTCGCAACTTTGTTACCTCTCTTGGTCACCTACATCCGAAATGATCATGGATCATGGTAGACTAGGAGGTTTTTGGATTTAATGTCGTCTCATCATGAGTGACTGCAGGTATAGGTACAAAAACAAACATGGCGCGATGACGAATGCGATGAATGAAGGGAGAAAATGTAGAAGGAAAGGTTCACCAATAGATGAACAAACGATGCATGCAAAGAGATGTGATCGCAAATGGATGATCACGCAAAGATGTGTTCGCAGATGGATGAATGCACAAACATGCAAGATGTGCTCATGGACGGACGGATGGACGAACATGCACCTTTCGTGAATAGACGAAACTGTCAAGCCTTTCAACATACAAGAAAGGAGCAACGTGCAAAAGCAACATAAAGTGAACCAACGACCATCAAAGATTCTGCGCACTTTTCCAAGTGGAGGTGAAGCTGTGACACACCATGAGGAAATCCATCACCCAGTAGCACTGTAGCTCGACATGCACACCAACACTGTCATGTCAAGTCATGTCGTCAAAATCTCTAATATGGGCCATATTGTCAATCAATGTAATGTAACGTGGAAGTTGAAGAGACCCACTTGTTGCATAAAGAGTCATGTAAAGTCGAAAAGTCATGGAAGTCAAACAATCATGAGGATAGTCGAACAACCATAAGGGTCAGTTTCACCCTCGGCTATAAATACCCCCTCATTTGTACATACAAAGGAATTTTCACCTCATCTCCTCCCACATAGCCAAGAGAGTCTGTAATCTTTTCTTTGAGGAGTAAGTAGTGGCTCCAACACCCCACCCACGGGGTTAGTGATGTATGGTGTAACGATGTGTCTTGGAACTTTCGCTTAATTCAGAAGCCTGCTAACAAGCCACCACATTTTCACACATGTATTGTAACTATTGTAAGACTAATCTTGAACACTTGTAATGCATGTTTCTTTAACCTATGTTTAACACTTGAACTCATTCACTTGTTGTAATGCATAATCTATTAATGAAAATGTGTTGTATATGCTATTAATGTTGTCCTGCCTGTGGTGGCTACTTCCCTAGACATCATATATACCTTTCACATAAAACTTGCTATAACAACTGTTGCACTCACGTGAAATCATCCGCTAAGTGTTGTACGTGTTACCTTCCCTTGTGTGTTGTGACTACCGCATCCGCGTGGACTGTTCTTCTGGAATCTGTGCACGTCCTGTTGTGTTGTGTGTTTCTAATCGAGTTGGGGCTTCCCCCCAACCAACTTGGGACTCACTCCCACCCTCTCCCTCTACAGTGAAAGAACCATTGACACAAGTGACACTAGCAATCACTAGGCACACAAACCTCACTTCTCGAAGACAAAGTAGACCACTCTCCTGTGTTGACAAGTAAGAGTTGAGGCAAATCTTTAAGACAATGGCAATCGGGCCATCATACTAGATGGGACTCCAACACCAAATGGTGTGAGGTCTAGTTGGTACTTCATACCAGGGTGATGCCCTGAATGTTGGCGAGTCTAGCACCATCAACACTATCCTTGTGTCAGTTGTACTTCATCACTTCATGACTTCATCCATACATCACATCATCCTGGTCCATTCCATGCCAATTTATGGGGGATACATTAAGGCCCTCCTTCAATGGATATTATATGGTCAACTTCAACTCATTATCTAGGAGCTTGATCTAGGAACTAGTAGTACCTTGGATATTTCAGACCTCAGTGGCAGGCTTCCTTGCAATCAACAATGGGTTTACATCATTGGCTTCTGATTGTTCGAGTTCACTGGTGTTTGATGTCAAGTCATTTATTCACATTTGGTGGACTGTACTAGGTACCTTGGGATCCATTTTCCTCATTGGTGGATTCCCTCGCATCTTTTAGTGGTTTACATCATTGGCTGGTAAGTAAGCAATTTCTACCATGCTTGAATTCAACTCATCTATTCACATGATGTAGATTCACACCATTGGGGTTATGTCAAATACCCTGGGTTAGAGACATCTCACTCTTATATGACATCCTTCCTAGGTTGCGTTGGAGTTATGTATCATTCATGTACTTTGAGGAATATATTGAGACACTTATCTGTCTATCATGTGTCCATAGTCCTACTGATGTATAGTGTGACATAGATCCACATTGTATTTGATGGTGGCTATGCTCTATCTGTTGAGTCACATGGATCTGCTGTGTATTTCTTCATTTCCATGCCTAGGATTTCATGTCATGGACCTACAGTGTATGTTTTGATGGCCATGTTCAATATTTCTTTATGATCGAGCATGGGTATGCCCTCATTGGGGATGATATCAACTGAATTGAGACTTCAACACTTGAGTTCCTCTTATCAAACTTCACAGTCTTGGATCCTTTCTCCCATTGTGATATTTGAGTATTATTGTAATGTATGTCAGACATTAGCTTCTCTTCTAGCCTCATACATTAGGGGGCATTTGTTATCATCCTATTTTATCCCCTAGGGTCTATGTTCCTCTATTTGAATTTTTTCTAGGCCTTAGACCTTCTTTTTTCAGTCATACTTCTCAATCGCACGGATGGAGGCCTATGAGAGTGACTTGAGCCTCTCAGTTGTTTCCTTTTGAGATTGATTGTGGCCTTTTTCAGTCTTTTCTATGCTTGTGACTAAGTATGTCTTCTAGATTAGTTTTTTCCCTAGGAGATTAGTTTAACTCATCACTTATTCGAGCTGGCTAAGACTTATCATTTAGAATTTTCCATGACTTCTCGTCATCCTGAGTGTCTACATTTGTCCTCTTGGGACCTATCTTATGTCTATTTATAATAGACCATTTGAGAGGGCTAGACTAATTTTTGAGAGCCAAATTCTGAGAGATCTAGAGATCTTGTGTCTATGCTACCATTTTGATGCTAGAGAGAGAGATTGTGACTTCCTTTGTTTCTTGGGTTATTTCTCTTCATGCTCATTTCCTTCTCATAGAGGGGTGACCCTATTGGATCACGAAGAGGAAGCTTTGAGGCAAAGGTATAATGTTTTAATTTTATTTTGATTTCTGATTAATATAAATACATGTTCCTTCCCTATATTCAGGTGTATTCAATAGTCCTTTATAGTTTTTTTATTATGCTTTGATCTAACGATCTTCTGAGGAAGGTCACTTGTCTTCTTTGTATGTTTGTGGTTGTGTGTAGGTATTGAGATCAATTGTAGATGAGGTAGATGGCTCGTGTGGAGCGCAATAGTCTGCATTAGACCCAAAATCCTTCCCCAACCTGTGAGGAGGTCAGGTGCACACTTTTTCCCTTATAGCATCTTGGAACATTTTATTTCTGATTGATTGAAAATTGGGTTGGAATTCTATTGTAGATCTATTGTCTATTTTCATTTTGTTGTTTGGTGATCTTATTTGGGAATGAGATCAAGAGCAATAGCTCCTTGCATTTAAAATTTTGATGCAACACTTATAGCCTACTCTCTAGTAGTGAAGTCATGTTAATATCAATGAAAGTTCTAAGTTATGGATTGTTTACAAAGAAATGTTTCCCGTGGAGTCACCAATGTTGATGATGGTCAACACTAGCTAAAACTGCAATTACCATTGCGATACATAAACAAATTCTCCCCTTAAATAATACAACCTGTTAAAAATACCTAATGGGCGTGACCTCTCTTAAGAACATATCCATTAAAGTGACAAGTTTAAAGATGTAAGTGACAACAAACACATAATGATTATCATAAACTATATGGCACTGGGGTTATATGCTATGGTTTCAAGAATATGCGTAATCATATTATTCATGGTTTGTTTAAAGAATGGTTGAAGTTTATTATTAAGTTGTCTTGTAATAATGCACACATGTCACAAGTCATTATATTCTTGGGCATCATAAACAATATGATAATCGGTATGCGCTGATTGTGGGTGGTGACGTTATATATGAGTATCTTATGTTTCATTTGACATTTGGCATTTCAAATATTATATCAAGTTATGGATTTGATTTGGATTTTTTTTTTTAACGTGAGGTTTTGTAAGTTGATTGATAAGGCAACCAGCCTTTATTTAATCTACATTTAGTATATTGAGGATTCTGGCACCTAAACTTGGTAATCTTGGGATATTAGCACTATCAGTGAGTTGGTTCCAACAGCATAGTTTAATGTTGATGGATGTTTATGTGTCTCAACATAGTCCCTAACTCTTCGTTGGCTTGAGGGGGTTTGATCCAGGTTTGGAGTTATTTAGCCAAATAAATACCTGTACTACTGGCCCTTTCGGCAACAACCTACGGAGCGTGGACTGAGGTCTCATCCGAAGCAATATGGGGGATGATGGAACCAAGTTTCCATACCCTTGAGATGTCTGAGGGGTTGATTTAGTTAAACTATGAATACCTTCATGTAGGTCACTTCACGCACTATCTTGACTTGCGAGGCCTTCATGCTCTGTTATACTTGCCTTTGCACAACCATAACGAGGGGCTGAGGAGCTTTCGTGTTGCTAAAGCAGTGATTTGCGTTATTTTCCCAAGTTACACCATAGATCTTACTTATCTTCTTATAACAATTAGTTATCTTTGCATAAACATATACTTTATCTTATATTCACTTATTCAACACATTCATATAAGTTCACACCATAAATAAATAGTAAACTTGCAATTCATACCCAATATACTTCAATGCATAAAACATGAAAACAACACACAAAATGATAAGAAACTTCTCTTTATTATTTTCTCCAATGGTTATAGACTTAGCTGTAGGGGTCTGCGCACTCAGCTACAGACTACTAGGCCTCTGCGCACTCAGCTACAGAGCCTTCTCCTACTCTACTACCCAAAGACACGATTTGAAGCTTCAACTAAGATTCAATTCTTCATCCTTCATTTAGATTCTTCGATTGTTAGATGTCTCTTTACAACTTGGAGCCTCACTCTATTTATACAATCCCATGGTCTATGGACCATGGGTAGAACTTTCAAGCCGACATTATATTACAAAATTAAGGGCGGACAACCCTATGACTCAATTACAACTTCACGCTCCGCGCCCACAAATTGCAGAGTCTTTACATCGAACTTAGTCAAAACTTGGGCTTTAAGCCATGAAACTTGCCTTGGGGGATCCCGTGCCCAACAAGCCCCCAACACAAACATCATGACTCGCCCTTGAGTCACTTTGTTGGTGCAGAGATCTTTGCACGAAGACCTCTCAACTCTGCTCAGATTGCTGCATGGTCGGCAATGCACTGAGTGACTCCCTGTTGTATCTCCTGGATGCGTTGTTCAGAGACTATTGTATCAGAATTAATTCGCTGTATTTTCTCGTGCGTTACCTACATCTGTTTATAGTCCCGTGCCCCCTTTCATCTGTTTGGAACGCTAAGACTGTGCTTTTTTTGGCTAGTTAGAGAGTCGGGCCACCCATGTATGGCTTCAACCGGCTACCATTAACTTTATATGGGAAAGGTTCTCCATTTAGCATTACCAACTATACCGTGCCTCCGTCTGTGACCTCCTTAATAAGATACGGTCCTAGCAAATGCATTCTGAATTTTCCCAGGAATTTATCAAACTTACTATCATATAGTAACACCAAATCGTTTACCTTGAAGGTGCGCAACTTAATATGTCGATCGTGCCAGGCCTTTTCACACTGCTATTGTACCCATTGATGGAATCTAGCCAAAAACTATTCTTCTTCGAGTTCCTCCAACTGCGCGAGCCTCTCCTCCAGGGCTCCGCAGTCCGTCATACCTGTGAGCACTGTTATCCATAGACAAGGAACGATGTATTCCATCAAAATTATGGCTTCCACTCCATAGACCATCCAGAAAGGTGTTTGTCCCGTCAGTTTCTTACATGTTGTCCTATAAGCCCATAGTAATGCAGGTCCCAATTACTTCACTGCACGTCGCATACTTTGGTTAGCACAATCTCTAGTATTTTGTTAAATGCTTCTACTGTCCTGTTGGCTTGTGGGTGATACAATGTACTTTTATGATGATACACTTGAAACTCTTTTGTTAGCACGCTGATTGTTTCATTCAGGAAATGTGTACCACGATCACTCATCAAGATCTTCAGACATCCAAATCATGTCAATATGTGTTCAAACAGAAACTTCACAGTCATGGTGGCCATGTAATCTTTTACCGTTTGCGCTTCTACCCAACGAGCCAGGTACTCTGTCGCAGTAATAATATATCTCGCACCCATTTTTCCTTGAGGTTTCATAGGTCCTACGAAGTCGATCGCCCACTTTTTAAAGGGTTGCAGTGTCATCGACAGATGTAAAGGCACCTTGTCCCTCGACGATGGTTTACCTGTTCTTTGACATACATCACAGGCCTTGCAATGTGCTTTTGAATCTTGATGAAGGGTTAGCCACAACAATATTGTGTGGAGAATATTTTATGCGGTCACTCTCCCTACATAGTGTCCTCTCGCAGCTTCCCCATGCGCGTTCACGAGGATATGGCTTCGTTCAAATACAGGTACAAATCTTCGAAGTATCTCATCATTGCCCATCTTATACAGGTGCCTCGCAATGACAAAAAAATCTGTTGTGCACAACACTAGTTCCTTCTTTTGTTGGACAAAGTACTCTTTTGGGCAGTCCCAATCGTGAGAAAGTGGATTATATCTTCAAAGTGTCCATCCACTATGTGCACATCAAAGAGTTGTGCGCCAGGTAATCCTTCCTCCAGACTAGTAGGTTCCTCTCCTGTCTCAATGTGCGAGAGGTGATCCGGTCTTGCATTTAGTTGTCCAGGCTTCACAACAACTTAAAAATCATATTCTTGGAACAATTAAAGCCACCTGCATATGCTCCCCCCCAACATAGGCTTATTGACCAAGTATTTTAGCATGGAATGATCTGTATACATATTGAAGTGTCCCCCTAGCATATAGTGTCGATATTTCTGGAGCGCATACACCATGGTGAGTCCCTCATGTTCAATGGTGGAATAATTATTTTCCAGTTTAGATAATCTGCAACTCGCGAACACGATAGGGTGATCCAAGCTTTCTTTGCCTACTTGTGTGAGTACTGCCCCCAGCGCTATACACGATGCATCAACATGAACATGAAATTCTTTCTTCTAGTTCGGGAAGACATGAATTGGAGCGGTAACCATTTTATCCTTCAATATATCTAGGCTCTTCTTATAGTCATCATCCTAGCAGAACGTGACATCCTTCTTTAATATCTTTTCCATTGGCACGGTGATTTGGGTGTAACTCTTGATAAACTTTCTGTAGTACCCTATATGTCCCAGGGTAGCGCAACTGCTTCACACTGCGCGGTGCTTCCAAATTCAGGATCACCGCAATTTTTGCAGGGTCTACCATCAACCCTTGTTCACTAACCACATGTCCCAACAAGTTCCCAAAAGGAACAGGGAACATACATTTCTTGAGGTTGAGCGCAATTTGGTGTCTTCAACATTTATCCACTAGCATCAAGCGCAGTCTCGCTACATGGTTCTTAGCCAACCCAAATACAGTCCAATCATCAAAATAGACCTCCAAGAATTTATGAATATATTCCTTGAATGCTGCAATAACTACACGCGAAAATATGGCCGACGCTTTCTTCAGACCAAATGACATGACAATGTATTGAAAGCAACCCCACTCTGTCGTGAAGGTTGTCTTGATTTTATCCTCCAGCGCAATCCTGATCTGGTGGTACCCTGAGAACCCATCAATGAAAGAATATGCTTCGTGATCGCCTACATTGTCCAACACCTCATCTATGAACGAAGTTGGGAATGGATCATGTACACATGCGTTGTTCAAATTTTTGAGATCCACGCATATTCTTATTTCATCCTTCTACTTCTTTTCTTATACCACCATCGAACTTACGCAATCGGATTCCTTGACAAGCTCGATAATGCATGCCTCAAGCATCTTATCTAATTCTATGCTCAATTTCTCCTTGTATTTTGGTTTAAGCGATATGGTCTCTGCTTCACTGGATTCACATTGGGTTTTAACATGATCCACATTACCCCTAAGTCTCAGATTCTTCCCTTTAAGTCCATGAACTTGGTCGAGAATAAGTCCTGTTACTCGCGAAGTAGTTCAACGACCTTATCCACTGTCGCGGCATCCCAGTAGTTCCCAATCTTTGCAAATTTAGGTTCCGCCTTTGTACCAATATTTGCTTGCTGGGTCTTTACTGGTGTGGCTATGTTAGGGTTCTCGATCTGTGGTCCTTGAACCTCGCGTTGGCCTTTTGTCTCTGGAATATCAATGTTCCTTAGATCTTCATCTTCTTCCTCAGCAGTTACACTATAACACTCCAATGCACAACTTAGTTGAGCAACCTAGTCAGGTTGAATCATCTCTACTGAATCCTACATCATCCTAAAGATGGTTTCTCTTAATTCTTCTAGCGCTTCATCAATACGATCCCATCCATCCTCAAAGGTAAAATTCATTACGAACCCTTCGCGAAGTACATCCCATTCATTTGTTGCATGGCGGAGCTCTGTTTCTATATACTAGTTCATTGGTATAACATCCAGGGTGTGATAGAACAGATGCACCCACTTAGGTTGTGACGTTTCCCCATAGGCCTGCGTCCACTTAGCCAGATGTGTGCGCGGATCATCCTGCCCAATTTATTTTTCTATTAATTGCATGTTAGGCTTCCCAAAATGCATGTGCATCATTCTCCTGCATTCACGCCAGTCCTCAAAGTTTCCTTTGTGCGTACCCCACCACCTCGTAGGCATAGCATGTAGTACACAATTCAAGGCTTCGAAACATTGTTTTTCCAACACCTCCCTTTCAAATCTGTCCAAGAAATCATCTACCTCACTTAATCCATCATAAGTAGGCAAATATCTCATTTATGTTGATACACATCATAGTGATCTTGTCATCATGTTACAGTTTAACGTGGTTGCCTCATGTAACCGGTTCTGCCACTGATCTATCTCCTCATCAGAATATGACGTACAGAAGCTTTCATGCTCTCATGATATTCGTCCATCCGCGGTGGGATTTACCCAGTCTTGCTCATGCACAATTATTTTGTAGATACAGTCCAAATCATCGTCACTTTCATAGTCGCGCACCGGATCTATATAGTGCGATCCTTTTGTAGGGTCCAAGGGTATAATTATGCATAGAGACTTCTTCTAAAAAATCATTTTGTGCTTCTTTAGATTAATCACCCCATTCATGTTAGTGGCCCAATCTATTTCTAAGAGCGTGGGGTAGGGATTGCTATCATCAAAAATATCTATCACTTCAAAATCTGCTAGTGCAATCGCTCCTTCAATATCCACGGTGATTCTCTGCAATCTCCCCATGAGTATTATCTTTTGCTGGTTCACCATTTGCAGTTGGATAGGAGACCATTGCAGTGTAGGCCTTCCCATGTGCTCCCATGTTTACTTCGACAGAACGTTCACATCCGATCTTAGGTCCAAAATTACTTGGTCCATCTCATACTCTCATATCTATGCGGTCAACCTCATTTCTCTTCCCGTCCTCATCGCATGCTTTCCAATCTTCCAGACTACGCATGGTTCTCCTGGCACGGTCCCAGCGCATCTGTTAATGAGTTCCTACAATCCTTTTACATCATTACTGTCATGTAGTAGCTTCATGCAAGTTTCTAGGAACGTCAAAAGCATAGATGGGTCCATTTCCAGCTCCGGTCTATCCTTTCTTCCTAAAGTGGAGGCATCAACGAATCTCTTCTTAGCTTCCATGAATGTTTCCTTAGCGTGCTCCAAATCAAACTCTACTTGTTTCGTCGAAGCTTTGCGAATCCAAGTACTATCTTCAGGTTATTTGCTTTTATCATCTCCCATCGTAATTCCACTTTGGAGCACAATGTTCACATTTGGATCTTCCTCGTGTGACTCAGACCTTATCATCTACAGGTTCTGAGTCGGGGGAGGTGGTAGTGCTCCGTTGTTGCGCATCCTAGCTATCAGCGTAGAAAAATCCTCCATCTCATGATCAAACAAGGTACAACACAGACATGATGGATGCGTTGGATTCGTACAATCACAGGCATAATGTCCTAGCCCTTCGAAATTGTAACATATCGCTGTCTGTGACCTTTTCCAGGTCCTCCTCCACCTCGGCCTTGCCTGCACCCCTGAAATCCATTTCACGCCACTCCTACATTCTGGTCAAGGGGCCACGTTTCGGCCTAAACTCTATAGGTGGGAGTTCTATCCATCATCAACTCATATCTTCTACAAGTGCGCTCATCATGTCCAACCGATCTACAAAAATTATAGAACAACTGTTTCGAATTCTGCATGTACTTCTGTAACAAAAGGCAGTTGTCCGTAGCATGCTTTCCTCCTATTTGACAAATCACGCATCACAAAGTAGGTGCCACGGTAGGTCCTACTTGTGCCTTCGGTCTTAACAGAATTGGTCCTCCTCCCATGAGGTAATTCGTGAATACCGGGCAGTGGTCCTTATCATGACCCTGACCCTTACATTTAATTCACCATACCTCTTTGCGCACCTCTGGTTGGGCTGTCCTGTCTTATTTCAGACTTTGCATCTCAAGGTATAAGTTTTTCAACTATGCATGGATCTACTGAACTCCCAAGTTAGGATCCTGTATCGAGGTTTCATGCAGACTCATCGCGATCTCCAAGTCCTATGCCTGAGTTGTTAACCTCTTTTGTGACAACCGGTTCCTCAATGTGGCGTTAGTGATGCTACAAACCATTCGCAGTGCTGTCCATCTGTCAAAGTCATATTAGCTTCATGAATCGTACAATTTAGTCTCTGATCCAACTCCCAAGGAGTTTTGCTTGATAGCATTGTGATCTCTTTGAATCCAATGATCGACTGTGCTTCTGACTTCGGCCTGCTAAATTCTTTGTTCAGCGCAATTTGGATATCCGCGATCCCCGCATTCGGATTGTCATTAGAATGCTTAATATACCAGGTCAGTGCACAATCCTGTAGAGCACTAACTAGTGTCACTTTCTTTATATTATCATCTATAACTCCCTGTGCTTCCCATACAGCTCTTATCATGAATAAAAACTGGTCTGGATCTTCATTTCGTACTCCCTTGAACATAGACAACTTTATTGCGCTTACCATATTGACTCGCGGTGGTGGTGGAGGTGGTACGAGTGAAGATGGAGGTGAAGGCAATGAATCTGGTGGTGGTGTGGGTGGGGGTGGTATGCAAAAAATCCTCTGCCTTATCAAATTGATCGCACTTAAAGTAGCAAGACCTTTGCAAGCTCTTCCTCGTCACCTCGTGGAGGTGAAATCAAAGGGCTATTCTCTGGTCCCTTACTTCCTTCGTTTCTGTAGGGTTTTCCATTTTAATCCAAGTATTCAAATAATTTATGTACTTACCTCGTGGTACTTTGAGAAAGCGTCGCTCTGCCTCGCTATACCTAACTGAAGTATCTACCGCGAACTCAGTAATGAATCCTCCTATAATCCGATTGAGCCAGTGATCAATAACATGCACGATCTTATCCTCGAATGCTTCCAATGTGCACACCAACTTTGGGGTCCACACAATAGGATTGTCAAGTTTCCACCTTCCTTGGCTATTTTCTAGCTTTGCGATCCACTTGTACAGTTTAGTAGGGAAATATGCGAAGAAAATTTCGTGGATCTCTATGTATAGGTAACGGTCTAACCACTCTTCTTTTGTTAGTTGCGGATTCATGTTCTCTTGCGCCGCAAACTTGTGAATTCTCCTATCCAACCAACCTTTAATTTTCCTTCTTAGTTGGATTCCAATGATATGACATCAGACATCTTTATGTAGATTCTGGTCCTGACAACAGAACCATTTGCTGGCTTGAGGGGGCCTGACCTAGGTTTAGAGTTATTTAACCAAACAAATCTCTGTACTACTGGCCCTTTCGGAAACAGCCTACGGAGCGTGGACTGAGGTCTCACCTGAAGCAGTGTGGGGGGATGCTGGAACCAAGTTTCCACACCCTTGAGATGTCTGCAGGGTTGATTTAGTCCAACTATGAATACCTTCACGTAGGTCACTTCACGCACTATCCTTACCTGTGAGGCCTTCACGCTCTGTTATACTCACCTTTGCGTAGCCCTAACCAAGGGATGAGGAGCTTTTGCGATGCTAAAGAATTGGTTTGTGCTATTTCCCCAATTTACACCACAAATCTTACTTATATTCTTATAATAGTTGGTTATCTTCGCATAAACAGATACTTTATCTTAAACACATTCGTATAAGTTCGCGCAGCAAATAAACAGTAAACTTGCAATTCATAGCCAATATAATTCAATGCATAAAACATGAAAAAGACACACATGAAGATAAGAAACTTTTCTTTATTATTTTCTCCAACGGTTACAAACTTGACTCACCCTGTGCACTCAGCTGCAGGGGTCCGCGCACTCAGCTGCAGACTACTAGGCCTCTGTGCACTCAACTGTAGAGCCTTCTCCTACTCTATGACCCAAAGACATGACTTGATGCTTCAACTAAGACTCAATTATTCATCCTTCTTTTAGATTCTTCGATTCTTAGATGTCTCTTTACAACTTAGAGCCTCAATCTATTCATACAACCCCATGGTCTACGAACCATGGGTAGAAATTTCAAGTTGAAATTACTTTACAAAAGTAAGGGTGGACAACCCTATGAATCAATTACAACTTCGCGCTTTGCACCCACAATCGCGGAGTCTTTACATCGAACTTAGTCAAAACTTGGGCTTAAGCCCCGAAACTTGCCTTGGGGGATCCCGCGCCCAACACTCTTGATTCATTAATGCAACATTTTGAATTGCATGAAGGATATGATAGGGCGATTGACATGGCTCCCCCCATTGGTTTGATTGGTTAACTCATTTGTTTATGGTTTACATGTGGGATATTATGTACCTTAGTTAGCACCTATGACACAGATATTTGGCTTGGGAAATTTGACATTTTTGGTTGCACTTACATCACTCTCTTGCATTTTCTTTGCCAACTTGTGTTTGGTTTTTCAATTCTTTCCATTTTCACAAACCTCCGATGCTCATTTCATTCTTTTGAAAACCCTGTTTATCTATAAATATTTTTGAGCAGTTGGTAGAGGGTTTATCGCCTCAAAATCTATATAGCTGGGTGAGGAGATGGTTGTATAAGATTGACTTCTCATTGTTACTACATAACACACAAGGTATGTGTAAAAATGGTGACATTGTTCTTTTTATGAATTACACAGAGTTTCTTTTCCTTCTTTTTCACCTTGCCCCCCTTGGCTATTTGTAAAAATATGTACGCATTTCGATATTTCTTGTTTGTGTTTGCATGTTTGTGTTGCCATTGATGTCACCTATTGAAGTTATGTACTCATGAGTCTCGGTGTATCATCTCGAGTCTATTGTATACTTGTTCAGGGATGTCATGATGATTTAAATTGTTGTCATAGTCTCAGAAGGTCCGTAGGAGAAGTGCCATGAGGTAATAAGGCCTCATCTGAAGCTGAGCTACATTATTGCTAGAGATCTAGTTGATGATGTGTGTGGAGTCTTGTTGAGGTAGTGCAACTAGTTTCCTGATGTCAAGTTAGGCTTGGAAGGATGGCTTACAGGTTATATCAACCCCTTGAAGCTCTATTGAAAGTTTGACGGCAAGAACTCTTGCTTTACTTTGTGCTTTGCCCCATTTGCATGGATAAAGGATTATGGGAGCAACTGAAACTTCACAGTTGTTGACTAGCATTGTTGTATGAGTGGTCGATCAAATCTGATCAGTTTTGTCTGTGCGATTGAAGAAAAGCATGAAAAAATCTCCAGATTTCACATAATATTTGGAATTAATTTGTTTTTGGTGAAGTTTGTTGTCAAAATTTTCCAGAAAAAGGTTACGGCAGAAGGTGATCAAAGTTGAAATTATGATTGGCTTGATTTGGTCAAAAAGTCTAGCTCAATCAAAGAAGCATGTGAACAGGTTTTGGGTGAGTTCCATCACTTGAAGAATTAGTTAATCTCAAATCTTACAAATATGTGTAGAAATGTTGCTCATTTGGTTGGTTCTGTAGCAGTGTGAGTGAGTGAGCATGCATGAAGTGCAAGTGCACAACTAGTGAGTTTTGAAGTGAGTTCAGAGCTTCAGTATTGCAGTGTGCATTTTAGAAATTATCCTTCATTAGTTTCATAATTGTGTGCAAAGATTGAAGTTCATTATGGAGAGTGCATGTGGAGAGAATTGTTCTTTCATTTGGAGTGTGAAATTATGGCTGCATGAGAGTGCTTATTTGATGATAGTTTTGTTTATGCAACAATATTTTCTATTCTGAATTTCATTATCTTATTGTATAATTGTTTGTACTTGGAGTGGGAGATTCAAGCTAAGTGAATATTGATTGTCTATTATAGGAGTGGGTGCTCCAAGTTGGTTTTGGCAAACATTTCTCATTTTAGTCAAGGGGTGGGTGCTCCATTGCTAGTGGTGGCTAGCTGATGTAATGTAAATAATACTATTTTGAAGCAATAAGTAATAAAGAAGAAGCAACAAATAGTTTGGTGGTTTTTTTTGCTTGTAGGGGGGTTTTTCCACCTAAAATCCAAGTGTCTACATATGATGATTGTTTGTTTTTTTCATGTGCATGATCTTGTTATATCTTGCAGAAGTAAATTTTTGAATAAGTATTATTTGCAAAAATAATTTTTATATTTTCATAACACTGATTCACCCCCCCCACCCCCCCCCCCCCCTCTCATTATTATTTTTAGCTAATAATTGGTATCAGAGCAAGCTCCTTGGTTGTAGCTTGACCATTGAAAGGAGAACTCTAGAAGGGATAATGGTTGTCCATGATGTGAAGCTTCCGATTTTTTATAGTGAGAACTATAATCTATGGAAGATGGGAATGGAAGGGCATCTCATGAGTTTAGGCATTGATTTTTTTCTCTATTGTGGTGTCTAGATATGTTGTTCATGATGTTATTCCATCAGATACTGATGAAAAGAAGATTTTGAAAACAATGCCAAAGCCAAAAATGCTATTAGTGCAGCACTTAGCGAGAATGAGATTATAAAAGTCATGCATTGTAAATCAACTAAATACGTTTGGGACAAACTTGAGAATAGATATGAAGGTGATAAGAAGGTGAATAAAATGAAGCTCCAAAGCTCTAGGATGAGGTTTAAGAGCTTAAAAATGAAGGAAGATGAAACTATTACAGAATGCTTCCGAAGAGTTGAAATAGTTTCCAATTTGATCAAGAGCATAAATGAAAATTTTGAAGATGAAATCATGATTCAGAAGATCTTGAGGTTTATACCAACACTATTTAACCCCAAGGTTTTTGTTATTGAAGAAATATCTGATTGAGAACTCTCACTATGGAGAAATTGCTTGGAATTCTTACAACTTATGATATGCGTATTTTATAAGAGAAATATGAGTCTATTGAAGCTATATTCAAGGCCTCCAAGAAGGTCAAGGATATTACCAAAAAGCTCAAGAAACTACATCCTCCACTATAGAAGATAATTCTCAATCTTCCTTTATCTATTGTGAAAACCAATTGCGCTCACTTTCGGCTGATCCCTCCATTAATTCAAAAGGGAAATCTCAATTTCTACATGCCTATACACATGTTTTATCAGACACTTAAATAATAATCCCGTAAAGGAAATTCCATTAGTCATTCATGCTATTCAACACAAAAATTCCTCTGTATTTCTCAGATTCACAGTCAATGCACCATAAGGCTATTAACACACATACAGACACAAATTCCCACACATGATATATCCAAATTCACACTGTTTTGGTATTTTTTTATAAAATATTTACAAGGAAAATGGTCACACTTGACTGTTTCAGTTCCTTTCCATAAAATCCATCTACTGCTCTTCCTAACTCCTCACTCTTGATCTTACTACCCTCTAGCTCTCTAACCCTTAGCTAGCCTCTAGCTAACCTCGAGCTAACCTCTAGCTAACCTCTCGAATTATTCAAAATATCTCAATTTATACAAAAATGGATTCATGAACCAATTTACTTCAGATCCAACAATCTCTTACTCTCTCCCAAAGTATCTCTCCGACTCCACTTTTTTATCAAACAGAATCCCAAATTAATCATTTAAATCCCTCAAATCTTCACTCTTCCTAGGATTACTCAATTGTCTCTAAGATCTCTACATTCATGGCATATTCTCCATAAATAAATTTGCAATTAAAATCCCCTCAACTCAACTAAACTTAGAAAATTAAATAAAATGATTAAGGGAATCCACTTCCTTTAGTAAATGTGAAATAAGACTCATGGGTCTTATAAGATTTGAATAATGCTCCTGCATTAGTTTCAAAGTTATCCATGACATTTGGAGATTCATAAAACTTTTTAAGATAGGAATTCCAATTGTGTAAAGCAATTTTATTATTATTTTTAGTTTTCCTAGTTAGAATCTGCCTCCAGAATTTCTTAGGAGCTACCTTAGAGAGGTGTAAGAGATTCTCTTGTCTTTTACGAATATACTGCATTTTTTCCCTTTTATTTAGGGCTTTGTATATTTTTATCTTTCCAATTTTAAGAGATTCATCAACAAATTCCTTAATTGCTCTCCTCACACTTTTACAATCTTTGTCATACCATGGGTTGGTTTTGCTATTTCTTTTATTACTTGAAACTTCAATTGAGAACTTGTTAATAGAATATAAGAGGGTTGTGGTAAAATTATCATAGAGGTCTTCTATGTTGTCTATACTAGATAAAGGAAGCAAATTGATTTTTAATTCATTTAGAAAGAGATTGTTTTTATTCCTATCAAAGATTAAGTTCTTTTGGCTATAAGGATTATCTTCTATGGGATCTCTATGCATGACAAAATTGAGAGTTATAAGTAAAGGCCTATGATCAGAGTTAGGCTTTTGGTCATTTAAGATGTCAAAATTTATTATTTTGTTGTATAAATGGAGATAGAAAATAATATAGTCTACCATGCTACTACCAAGCCCATGGATGCAGGTCATTTGGCTAGAATTGGGCCACTTCTTTAGACTGTTGCAAATTATGGATCATGAGCACTACAGAGCTTGAATAGCTCTGACCCAAACAAATTCTCCCCGAGGTCTTCAGAGCTCCTTTTGTAACGGGTAGCTAGAGTAAGGTCTTCATCTAACCAAAGAGGATTAGGGTTGGACTGATTGCTTAGAAGAATAAATTTGTTGCTTGAAGTTCGAGCATTAAATTCACCCATTAAAAGGATATTACCTTCATCCCTTAGGCTAGAAATATCATTCTCTAAACCATTGTAAAGACTATTTTTATCTAGATTCTTTTTCTTATAGAAGTTAGAATTGATGGGGGAAAAATAACAGATTGTTATGTAGGTATTTTTATCATTAATGTTAGTAATATCTATCCAACTATATTGGTTGTAAGGGTCGTTTTTATAAATCCTAGCGTGGGGGGAGATGTTCTTCTTAATGTAACAAGCTATACCCCCAATGCCTCTAGGGGAGGATCACTTGTTCCAGGTAGACCATAGTGAAAAGCCATCTATGTTAGGGATCTTAGATTCTTCGTGCTCCCAAGTTTCAACAAGCAATATAATATCAAAATCATTCGAGATCCAACTTAGCTTGGGGCCTTTGTTCCATGGAAAGCCTCGATAGTTCCAAGATAGAATTTGGAGCATGTTGAATTGCTATTTATTACTATCTTTTTGGTTTCTGTCTTGAATAAAAACTTTTTTGTTTCTGATTATTGCCCATTTTCCTTCCTTCCTAGCTTATTTTACCTTTTGAACCTCCTTTCTTAATTTTGCTTGATCTTCTGAAATGAGATCTTCATTTCTAAATATTCCCATTCCTTTTAGAATTGAGGTTTTACTAAGTATGTCATACTTATGGTCAGTAGAGCTCACCTTTATTCGGATCAGCCTTCATTTATTCTTAGTTAATTTCTCCAACCTTGTTGCTTTTGTGAGACACATTGTTTCAATTTGTAATCTATTATGTAATTCTGTTTGGGCTATGGATAAAGTATCCTCTTCTACCTCCTCTTTCAAACCGAAGATTATAAGGTTCAAGGCCCTTTTGTTATGCTCATGGTCTAATTCTATCAATTTTTTAATTTCATCTTTAATTGGTTTGATATCTAATTTACCTGCCACACTGTTTAAGATGAGGCGGCTATTAACTTTTTCTTCTATTTCTTTAATCACGTCCTTCATTTTAAGACTCTCTAAAGTATCAACATCTCCTTGCTAGGATGTTTGGTTCGTATCTTGGTTTTCATTTTTCTATAACCTGCAACCTAGTCTCCATTTCCTCCATTTTATTCTCCAATAGTTTATTTTATTTTCTATTTGTTTTTGGATCTTGTCTTCAAGAGATGTTAATTTATTTTCCAACATGGCTTCTAACTTTGTTTGTAGCTTGATTTCTCTTTTTTCTCTACGTTTCTCTAAAGACTCTATATACTCATAAAGGCTCTGTAGAGTAACTGTGCTAGGTCTACCTTTGGTAATCTTTGGTAGGTGTGGTGAATTATTCATACTTGAAAATATATGAGCAAATATGTATTAGAAAAAGATAAGGATGGTGTGCACCTGATATTAGCAAACCTGACGACAGACCGTACATGCCCCAGATTAGATCGAATCGCAGCCCATAGACCGGATCGAATTTGGAAAGATGAATGGCCGAGACCGCAAAGATTGGAAAAGATGAATTCGTTTGGAAAGATGAATTCATTCAATCTATCAAATTTTCGGGTGATGAATTCACACAATCTGGAATTTCAAAGTTGAATATGACTGGTTCTTTCAAATTCAAAGACCATTGGATCCTATAAACGATTGCGTCAATTTCGAAATGCCTCGGCCGGTTTCTGTCGATTTGTCCCCGCGACTGTTAATTAAATGAATTATATAACTTGATTTGCACTCGAAATGAGTCTATGACGTGCATCACAAAAAAGACCCTTCACAGAAACCCCGATATGGAATTCGAGACAAATTTGGGCTTCGCTGGACCATAATATGATATCTCAATGTCCAAGATAGTAATAAAAAGTTCAGTTAGTAACAAGAGGGAGATGTTTTACTCATTTAATTCTTCATATAAAATTAACATGTGGCATTTAAAAATATTAATTAAAAAAAGTCAATTTGGGGAATAAATCAAATATTTCAATATCCACTATGTATATATTATATAGAACAATGGAAAAAATAATTTCTTATGTTCAAAACATTTTATATAGTTTCACTACTTTACATTTTGAGCATTTTTCAAATATATAATTTTTTATCAATTTGGTTAAAAATCGAGCAAGACTAGCATATGTATATTCTTCTTACTAAACTACTCAAAACCTATAGCTATAGAAGTTCATCCCTACCTTATCATAACATTAGGAACCCAAATATTTATTCTTTTGTAGACTAGACTAGAACCTATTACTCTCTAAAGCTTTTACTATACATATATGGACATTAAAGAGAACAACATTATGGACAATTCAAGATTTACTAGAATTCCAAGTTTATACTATGTGGTGTACACAATCTAAGTGCCTAAGGAGATTTTCAAGAGGTTGAATCCATATATATATATATATATATATATATTAACCACATTAATTGCAATCTCTTTTTCAAATTTTGCACAAAGATGTTTGCACCTTAAGAGATTTGATCTCTCTTAATATTTACTAGATAAATAATTTAAGATAGAATTCAAACTTGCACTCTAAAAGAGATTTACACCTTAAAAAACTTAATCTCTTAATATTTACTGAATCAATAATTAAAGTAAAATTTTAATCTCTCA
Organism: Pinus taeda; assembly: GCA_000404065.3. Classification (NCBI taxonomy): domain Eukaryota; kingdom Viridiplantae; phylum Streptophyta; class Pinopsida; order Pinales; family Pinaceae; genus Pinus; species Pinus taeda. The sequence goes on along the minus strand of APFE031650327.1, from coordinate 39,340 downwards.
AAATTTAAATTAAAATAAATCCATACCAATTAAAAACAAATATAAACTTAAAAAACAATCCATTTAAAATCCAGATGTAAACCATTCCTTTAATCCCTCTTGAAATATAATAAATGGGAAATCAATATAAATCATTAAATTTTTATTATTACAATTTACCATATACAAATATTTATATAATTAAACTCGTATAATCTAAAACTTAAATTATTATAATTTGAATAAAATCATCTGAGGACAGGAATGGATGAAATCAAACCATCACGGTCACATGCAATATGGCTGAACCAACGTGACTTTTGATATGTTTATAGATACTACGTATAAAATGGTGAAAGATCAACCCCACCAAACTTAATTTTCCATTACTGTGTCTGTGTATGGGCCGTATGTAAAGAGTAGGAGTAAAATGGAGAGTACCCAGAGTTCTCAGGGGTCGGTCAGTTCAGAGTTCCTCTACCGTGCTGGAGTTCGAAGTACTCGTGGCTCTCCCCCCGGTTCTGATGGTGCTCAACGGAAGGCACCAGGTGCTACTGCCAGCTTGGAGTCAGCGCCTCCAGCAAAGCGACCACGTGGCCGCCCACCTGGCTCAGTAGCCATAAAACCCGAGGTCCAGCACCCGATGATAACACGTGGGCGAGCACAGAGAGACGCTGCACTACAACCGCAAAATCCCAAACCACTGCCCGAAGTCCAAAACCCTAAGAAAGCAGGTCCTCCACCCAAACAAGCCCAGAAAGCGGGTGCCCCACCAAAAGCGCGCCAAATAGCCAAAGAAATAAAAAAAGTGGGTCCCGCACCCCAAAAACCCGAGAAACCAAAGCCACCTCAACGATACAAGAAAGCGGGCCCCGCAGCCAAAAAACCCGAAAAAGCAGGCGCCGCACCCAAACAACCCGAGAAAGCGGAGGCACCCCAACGAAACCGTGGAAAGGCAGGAAAATCGGTCGATTCGGAGGTAACTTTTTATCGCGGCATACCTGTCATTCCCAGTCTCGTCTCACCGCCGCCTTCGCCACCCCAAGTAGCAGAGAAGGTTCCACCCAGAATTGATGTTTCAAGCGTAACTTCGGAGACCATGTCAGAGAGCGCGCGCCCCGCATTTAGCGACAGATGTAGCTCTAACACTGAAGACTTGAAAAAGAATTTGCGGCGACACCTGGCTCCTAGTTCTCACCTTGGGCTGAGATATACTTTTAAGCCATTTAAACCAAATAATTAATTTTTCTATCCAGGTTTTTGTGATCTATAATAAATTAAGCAAACTTTTTCGATAGAAATCACATAAGAGAATTGGTGTGGTTCATTATCAACCACACTTGTTGGTTCAAAGCGTTTCCAACCAACTAGTGTGGTGTGGTTCATTATCAACCACACTTGTTGGTTCGAAACGTGTCAGCCAAAAATTTCTTTTATATGGTTTCTACCAAAAGGGTTTTCTTAAAATAATTAATTGTTAAAATTAATTATAACGTGATGAAAATGTTAAATAGAGGAACACTAAACTATTGGTGTTTTCATTTCTATCTCGTTAAATTTCATCCCAGAGGCTATCTTTAGCCTTGTGGATGTTAAAATAATTTCTTTCTTTCTTTCCTTCCCTTCAAATTAGAATCCCTAAAAAAAACTTAAAATCTAAATAATAATAAAATAATAATAATGATTAAAAAATTTAGTGTAAATAATAATGAAACCATAATAATAATTTGATATTTATTATGGTTAGTTTAATAACTTAATTAACCATAAAAAAAATTAACTTGTAATTTTAAATAAGAAATATATATTTTTAATTATTAAATTTATTAAAATAGTTAAAAAAATAAATAAATAAAATCTAAGGAGTTAAATTTACCTTTTTGAGTTCATGTTGATAATGGATTACTTGTTAGGTTGAATAATTGCTAGAGCGATTACCAAATGATTATATTTGAAATTGTCCCATGCGTGATGTGTCTGACTTAAAAAATAAATAGTAGTCGAAGTGGTCAGAAGAGTCTTGAAATTCATTATAATACATGTGAAGCCGCTTGTCCCTTCGGGGGCATGGAAAACTCTAGCTCATACCCTTCTACCACACCCTTATACCATCGGCTTGTGATCTTGTTGTTGAATCTTTAACAAGTTCTCGATAGTCTAATCTTTCCAGCCATTGCTACAGGATTACTGGAATTTCCACCTAGAAAATCTCATGCACGCACTCAAATAGGTACTTATATTTTCATCTTTGGACATGTCCTGAAAATTGAGATTTCCTCTCTCTATGCTATAGTAAAGCGACTACAGTTCCTCTCGGTGGCGGGCCCACTCGGCGTTACCCATAGCAACTCTCATACCGAAAGGCTAGTATCCAGTTAAATGGAGAAGACAACTAGTGGAGGATGCTAGTTGGTTGACAACAATAGAGTTGCAGAAGTATTGAGTAATCCTGAAATTCTGAGGGATGATTCTTTTTTCTCTTGGGAGTCTTACGTAGGAACATTCGGACTTAGCCAACAATGTGATGGTTTGTTCACATGTTGTTGCTAAATGAGTTGAATTTCATTGACTTGAGTGGTCAAAAGTCAGTTGTAGTAGAGAGGGTTGGATCTCTTGAAAATGGTTTTTATTTCATCATTGTAATAATTAGAGAATTTTATTATTTTTAGACTAAGAGATAAGTTGTTAGAATAGGTGTATAACAGAGCTTAAGAATAGAGATTTAGTTGTTAGATTGATTAAAATAAAAATCGAGTTGTTAATGTAGTTAGAATAGGATTTGACTCATAAAAGAGAAAATAATGTAATGGAGAAGGATTAGCTTAGATGATAGAGAATAAAGTGAGTAAGCGAGAGTTTGAGTGATAGATAGGGTTTTGAGGTTGAGACACAGGTCAAATAAAACAACTGTAATTGAGCTGAGAGGGCCAAGACTTGTAATTCCTATTTTATTGAATATTTGAATGAGTGTGGTGTTGCGTGTTAATTCTGGTGCAGAAGTTCAATTGTGTCTGCATATTGTTGTTCTGGACCATAAATGGGTATTTCCTTTGTTTTACCGTTTTAATTATAAATCTCAGTGTTTATGTGTTTTATCGAAAATCATTGGTGATTCATGTTTAAAGTGAATATTGAGATTAAACTCTAAACCTTTGTTTAAGTGCTCTATTAAATTTTTGATTAATGGATGTGGTAGTATCTGGGAAAACCATAAGTGTTATTTCGCGTGCCTTTCAAGTGGTAAGTGGTAATATTCCGAGTCCGTGCGATTAACTTTAGAGCTCAACACGTAGCAGACGGAGGAGGGAGGAAACAACTTTTCTCGTGTGCCTCCGAAGTGTTAAAGGATGTGCTAGAGTCCTCCCGAGATCGCGTGACGATTATTGGATCGGACAGAGTAAATTGACAGTGGAAAATCAATGGGCTAGTTAGTGATCGGGGAAAGCGATAACTGTTAGATTTGGAAAGAGGAGATCAACGGTGTAGAGTGAAGCACTGGTTAAAAGGTAAAGTCAAAGTGGGACCCTCAGGGAAAAGTAAACTACCTATAGTATCTGTTTAACGAAGATGATTGGTTATAAAGTAACCATTAGTCTATTTTGGACTATCACCTTATTTTGTTGACCTCCTGCGTCATTTTGGTATTAGAGCACAGAGATTGAGTTTGACTGTAGTAAACATGCCACCGAGGAGAGGAGCTGGCATAGGTCGAGGAAGACCTGAAGCAAATGCAGTTCTACTGGAATAGATCTGAAATTTGCGTATAAGGATGGACACAACGGAGACTCCTTAGAGGAGAGCACCTGATGAAGGAGTTACTAGTGCTGCAAAAGAATCTTCTGAGGAAGAAGAAGAGGAGGAAAATGAGACTACCAAAGCTATCAACATGTTGGCTAAAGTAGGTGGAAAGCCAAAAGTGGAAATTCTTCTGTATGAAGGGAGTCTCAATGAAGAAGAGATAATGGATTGAATCAATGCATTGGACAAATATTTTGATTATGAGGAGGTTGATGATAATAAGAAGGTGAAATTTGCAGTTATCAAATTGAAGGGTCATGCAACTATTTGGTGGGATGAATTACAAGCATCCAGAACAAGAAAAAGAAAGTCCAAGATCAAGTAATGGGATAAAATGGTGAGTAAAATGAAAGCTGAATTTATGCCAAAAGATTATCAGTTAATTTTTTTCAAACAGTTACAGAATTTAAGGCAAAAAGGAATGTTTGTTTAAGAATATACAAAAGAGTTTTATAGGCTGAGTATTAGAGTAGGACATGCAGAGGATGACATGGAGAAGGTAGCCAAATACATCAATGGCTTGAGATATGACATACAAGATGAGATTAGCTTGTTGAGTTTGAAGACAATTGAAGATGCCTACTAAGCAGGTTTGAAGGCTGAAGAGAAGATGTTGAGGAAACAAAATCAGAGGAATGGAGGGAAAAGTTCAGTAAGAGGTAGAGGAACTACCAACCCAAGGTTTCAACAACATTAGTGTGAAGCAGGGAGTTCAAGTGGTAGACCACCATAGAGAGGAGACTTTAATAGAGGGAGATTTGCACCCAGAGGAAGAGGCCAAGGAAGAGATATTCAGTGTTATACGTGTGGAGAATGGGGACATGGATCATGGGTCTGTCCTCATAATAAAGCAACAAGGCAGAGGAATGTGAATATGGCTGAGACAAAGGAAGAAAAATCTCAAATGACAGACAAGGAAGAATCCCCTAAAGTAGGAGAATCCCTGTTGTTGAAAAGGGTATTGCTTAAGGCAAAGAAAGAGACTGAAGAACCAACTCAGAGAAAGAGTTTATTCAAAACGACATGTAAATCCAAAGGCAAATGTTGTAAAGTGATAATTTATAGTGGAAGCATAGATAACCTTGTTTCTACATAAATGGTGGACAAGCTGGGATTAGTGAAGATAGTACACCCTACTCCTTACAAAGTTTCATGGTTGCAAAAAGGACATCAGATTATTGTGATAGAACAATGGAAGGTAGAGATACAAATTGGTACTTATAAAGATGTGATATTGTGTGATGTAATGTCATGTATTGCTGGGAATACCTTGGCAGTTTGATAGGAAAATTATTCATGATGGGAGGAGAAATACTTATACTTTGGAGAATGATGGAAATAAACATACACTGCTGCCATTGAAGGATGAAGCTGATAAAGGAACAGATGGAAACAATGTTATGTTGATGAGTGGAAAGGAGCTGTTGCAAGGGGTTGGAAAAGGTGAAGAAATACATTTTGCTATCATAGGGAGACCTAAGGTAATTTTAATTTCGACAAACTTAGATGATTTACTTGAAGAAATCAAAACTCTGTTGAATAATTTTGCTGATCTTATTGTGGATGAGTTGCCAACTGCATTGCCACCAATCATGAGTATTAGTCATCATATTGACCTAATACCAGGAGCAAGTTTGCTAAACAAAGCAGCATACAGATTAACTCCTCAAGGGAATGAAGAAGTTGGAAGACAAGTGCAAGAATTGATGGATAACGAATTAATCAGAGAAAGTCTTAATCCATGTGTTGTACCAACAGTACTTAGTCCAAAGAAAGGAGGTGAATGGCATATGTGTACTAATTCCAGAGCCATAAACAAGATCATTATCAGGTATAGATTTCCTTTACCATTCATGGATGATTTAATGGGTTGTTTGAGTGGGTCAAAGTATTTTCCTAAAATAGATCCGAAGAGTGGATATCATCAAATAAGAATTAGAGAAGGAGATGAATGGAAGAGTGCATTTAAAACAAACAGTGGTTTGTATGAGTGGTTCATGATGCCTTTTGGACTCACTAATGCACCTATCACATTCAAGAGATTGATGAATGAAGTCTTGAAGGAATATGCAGGCAAGTTTGTTATTGTTTATCTTGATGATATTCTAGTTTTTAGTAGGAGCAAAGAAGAACATCTAGAGCATCTTAAGTTGGTTTTAAAAACTTTGTAGAAAGATAAACTACTGATAAATCTGAAGAAATGTAGTTTCATGAAAGAAGAATTAATTTACTTGGGATTTGTAGTTTCTAAAGAAGGTTTGATAATGGACTCAGAGGAAGTCCAAGCGATTTGGAACTGGCTTATTCCAAGGAACATATTTGAGGTAAGAAGCTTTCATGGTCTTGCAAGTTTTTATAGGAAATTTATTAGAGGTTTTAGCTAGATTTGTGCACCAATTCTTGAAACAATCAAGGAGACTAATCAGCCATTCAAGTGACAGAAGTAGCAGACAGAAATTTTAAGTTGCCGAAGAAGAAAATCACAGATAAACCAGTTTTAGCTTTACCTGATTTTCAAAAAGTATTTCAAGTTGAAACAGATGCTATTGGAGTTGCAATTGGAGAAATTTTGAGTCAAGAACAAATACCAATAGCATACTTTAGTGAGAAACTAAATGAAGCTAAGAAGAATTGCTATTCTTATGATAAATAATTTTATGTTATTGTACAATCTTTAAAAAAATGGAGACATTATTTGCTACCAAAGGAGTTTATATTGTATTCTGACAATAATGCGTTACAATTCATAAACAACCAATCAAAATTGAACTAGAAACATGCCAAGTGGGTAAAGTTTCTATAGAGCTTTAATTTTGTGATCAAACATACCAATGGTAAGTTGAACAAGGTTGTTGATGCTTTGAGTAGGGTAAATTTCATTGTGCAAGAATTAAGAGTTGGTATTGTAGGATTTGAAGAAATGGTTGATATGTATAAAGATGATGTAGATTTCAAAGATATTTATGCAGCTGTACAAAATCCAATAGTTCATAACAGGAGTTAATGGTTAGATTATCTTATCCAAGGAATTTTACTGTTTAAGGGTAACAAATTGTGTATTCCCAAATGTTCTATAGGAAAACATAATTAAGGAGAAACACAGTGGAAGATTATCTGACCACTTTGGACAAGACAAAACCTTTACTCAGGTAAATGAATTTTACTATTGGCCAAAGATGCAAACTGATGTTAAGAGATTTGTTGAGAGGTGCAAGATATGTCAGCATGCTAAAGGGAGAAGCCAAAATACAAGATTGTACCAGCCATTGCAAATAATAGACCGACCATGGGATGCAGTTAGTATGGATTTTGTTTTGGGGTTACCTAGAACTCAAAGGGGGAATGATTCCTTTATGTTGTGGTAGATAGATTTTCCAAGATGGCACATTTCATTGCATGTAAGAAGACTAGTGATGCAATACATATTGCTAATCTGTTTTTTCAGAAGTTGTAAGGTTACATGGATTGCCTATAAGTATTGTGTCTGATAGGGATGCAAAGTTTGTTGGGAATTTCTGGAGAACTCTTTGGAAGAAATTAGGTGCTAACCTTAGTTTCAGTTCAACATACCATCCTCAAATAGATGGATAGACTGAAGTGGTAAACAGAAGATTGGGGAACATATTGAGAAGTTTAGTGTATCAAAATCCTAAGCAGTGGGATTTAGCACTTGCTCAGGCAGAGTTTGCTTATAATGACACTCCAAACCGAAGTACTGGAACGAGTCCATTTTAGATTGTTTTTGGAATGAATCCAAGAGGTGTGTATGAGCTCAGAAATTTGGGTAAACAGGAGACAAGAAGTGAAAAAGCTGAAGAGTTTGCAGAGCAGATGCAGAGACTACAAGAAGATGTCAAAGGCAGATTACAGGAAAGCAATGGCAAATACAAACAGAGATTTGATATGAAGCGAAGAGAAAAAGAATTCCAAGTGGGGGATTTAGTGATGGTATACTTGAGAAAAGAAATATTTCCTATTAAGACTTATAATAAACTAAAGATGAAAAAGATAGGGCCATGTAGAATTTTAAGGAAGTTTTCAACTAATGCTTATGAAATTGAATTGCCAGAAAGAATTGGAATATCACTGATTTTTAATGTTGCAGATTTGTATCCATACAAAGAGACAGAGATAAAGCTATAGAAGGAAGCTACAGAAGATGAAGTTCAAACTTTGAACTGGGAAGAACAAATGCCAAAGACAGTCAAGAAAGAGGTGGAAGCCGTTTTGTAGAAAAGAGTATCCAAACGAACCAGAGGACAAGTTTATTTTTAGTATCTAGTCAAATGGAGAGGAAAACTATTGGAGGATGCTAGTTGGTTGACAACAACAGAGTTGCAGAAGTATTGAGTAAATCCTGAAAGTTTGAGGGATGATTCTTTTCTTCCCCGGGAGTCTGATGCAGGAGCATCCGAACTTAGCGAGCAATGTGATGGTTTTTTCACATGTTGTGGCTAAATGAGTTGAATTTCATTGACCTGAGTGGTCAAAAGTGTGTTGTAGTAGAGAGGGTTGGATCTCTCGAAAATGGTCTTTATTTCATCATTGTAACAATTAGAGAATTGTATTATTTTTAGACTAAGGGATAAGTTGTTAGCATAGGTGTGTAACAAAGCTTAAGAATAGAGATTTAATTGTTAGATTGATTAAAAAAGAAATCGAGTTGTTAATGTAGTTAGAATAGGATTTGACTCATAAAAGAGAAAAGAATTTAATGGAGAAGGATTAGTTGAGATGATAGAGAATTAAGTGACTAAGCGAGAGTTTGAGTGATAGATAGGGTTTTGAGGTTGAGATAGAGGTCAAATAAAACTGTTGTAATTGAGCCGAGAGGGCCAAGACTTGTAATTCCTATTTTATTGAATAATTGAATGAGTGTGGTGTTGTGTGTTAATTCTAGTGCAGAAGTTCAATTGTGTCCGCGTATCGCTATTCTGGACCCTAAATGGGCATTTCCTCTGTTTTACCATTTTAATTATAAATCTCAGCGTTTATGTGTTTTATTGTAAATCACTGTCGATTCCTGTTTAAAGTGAATATTGATATTAAACACTAAACCTTTGTTTAAGCGCTTTATTAAAGTTTTGATTTATGCATGTGGTAGTATTAAAGTGGTATCTTGTGTGCCTTTTAAGTGGTAAGTGGTAATATTCCGAGTCCGCGTGATTAACTTTAGAGCTTGACACATAGCAGATGGAGGAGGGAGAAAACATCTTTTCTTGCGTGCCTCCGAAGTGTTAAAGACCATGATAGAGTCCGCACGAGATTGCGTGACGATCGTTGGATCGGATAGAGTAAATCGACGGTGGAAAATCAATGGGTTAGTTAGCGACTGGGGAAAGCGATAGCGTTAGATCTGGAGAGAGGATATCAATGGTGTAGAGTGAAGCGCTGGGTAAAAGGTAAAGTCAAAGTCAGACCCTCAAGGAAAAGTAAACCACATATAGAATCTGTTTAACGAAGATGATTAGTTATAAAGTAACCATTAGTCTATTTTTAGACTATCACCTTATTTCGTCAACCTCCTGCGTCAAAACAACATACATCAAACATTTAAAAAATAGTCTTACAATATTAATGACATATGCATGAAAGCATGTTGGCTCAATGAGCTTTTGAATTAAGTAAAAGTTCCAAGATACATCAAGACTTTGAACACCACTAGCCCCAGTAGTGGAGCATTAGAACAGTCACTTGCTCCTCTAAAATAACTATCTTCCTCTCCAATGATTGATAGTAGGAGCCAAGGTGAAAAGTCCTATTGCATGAGCTATGAGGGTGTATATATAACAAATGGGGTATCCATTCATCTCCCATGTGACACTTGGACTACCCTCATGATTGTTTGACTTCTCCTTGACTCTTTGACTTCCTACATGACTTTTTACATTACATGGATGACTCTTTTTCTTGTGATATTTACATTATTTCATCCACAAGGGATGTGGTAAGACACATGGAAATACATGATATTGTGGTGTTACTTGCATAGGTCACAATTTGACAATGACAATATCGACTTCATGATAAGGTGGTAGTGCCAAATTGTCCCTATTGCTACTTTGTCTTCAATAAGAGATGTATCCAATACTTTGTCTTCATGAGAGATATGCTTTGTTCTTCATATCTTCCTTCCAAGGGTTGTGAATAAGATGGAGTCTTCATGCGGTCTTGATCTTTTTTCTTCTATTGTAATAAGATGTTCCTTCATCCTCTTTCTTGATGATCATCTTATCTCCTCAAATCCTTAGGTGTCTTCTAGCATGGTCTCCTTCTTCATCTCCTTCATCATCATCTTGTCATGACATAATAGAATACTTGCAAATTTTCAGGACCCAAACTTCTGGAGTAGTTTTGTCCACTTAAACGACATTTTTTAAAGGTCCAAAGTAGGCTTATGCCTATGTTCATTTGGAAAATTTTGTAGTATTGAGATAGATATTTCTAATGAGGTATCGTATGTGCCAATACTTGTTAGGGTTGGAACTAGTGATTGGTTGAGTGACTGAATCAAAGATTGTGCAGTTTCAGAGGCCAAGGTCTAGGAAAGAGGCTTGAGATTGTGCAATGTGCAGTTCAGGATGGCCAAGGTTAAAGGTTTGCGTAGTTGAGGGACTTAAGATCTCAGGCTAGAGGCTTGAGCCTCGAGACTATGCAATGCACAGTTCTAGAGGCATGGGAAGAGGGATTGCACAGTTGAGGGACATAAGGGCTCAAGCTAGATGATTGAGGCTTGAGATTTTGTAGTGCGTAGTTTTGGGAGCCTGGACTGAGTGATTGCGCAGTTGAGGAACCCAAGAGGTCAAGCTTGAGGCTTGAAGTTGACTAATGCGTAATTTAGATAGGAGATCAAGATGGGATATTGTGCGATTGAGGGGTTCAAGGCCTCAGTCTTGAGGATTGAAGATTTAAGTTTCCCAATGTGCAGTTCTAGAGGGAGAGAGGCCAAGTGTTTGCACAATTGCATAGTTCAATAGATCAAGGTTGAAGCTTGATGCTTGAGACTAGGAGGAGCCAAGGTGAAAAGTCCTATTGCATGAGCTATGAAGGTGTATATATAAGAAATAAGGTGACCATTCACCTCCCATGTGACTCTTGGACTACCCTCATGATTGTTTGACTTCTCCATGACCCTTTGAATTCCTACATGAATTTTTACATTACATGGATGGCTCTTGGATTTATACTTTACATTACATTTTGTATTTTTGATGTAGAAACATGAGGCTTGAAGACAAAAGGCTTTGAATTTATTCCAAAAATACAAAAAAGTTTACAAGCAAAGGAGCGGGATCCTTTAGCTGTCAATCTACAAGTTTTCTAGATAGGATTTGAGCTAGGATTTAGGGATTGATGATTTTATAATTAATTCTAGTTGTTTAGATTCGGTTGAGATTCTCGAGGAGAATATCAACCAAATTAGGTATTGTCTAAGATTAGATAGATTTGATCCTTTGATTAAGGATCTAATTGTTAGAATAAAATGGTATTTATGTAAGTTTTGAATGTTTGAAAAGGGATTTTTTTGACTAACTAGGCTTGATTTGGTCGTATAAGATTAAGTGACAGGAATTATATCTCTGTGTATAATTGGTCAATCCCGAGGTGTTGCATCCCTCATAAATATGTTTGAGTTTTGTTGATTTACAATTGGCTTTTGAATTAGAATGTGTAAGTCTGTATTATATGATAAATCTTGCGTTTCCATGTTTTGAGATAACTTGGTTATGTTAGAAAAACATTGGAGAATAAGGGTTGAGACAGGTCAAATGTAGCAGAAGTGTTAAGTTTGATAGAACAGAGAACATGAAACCTTGACAAAATTGTGTGAACCCAAAGGAGTCTCGAACCACCCGATCTACATATCTAATAGATCTAACGGTCATCATGCGCCAATAAGCTCATGTGATAGTCAAGGAAGAAAGGCAGTTTTATCAGCGAAGCTGTTTATTGGGTGAAGAAAAAGTGGTAAGCGGTCTTTTGATTTTCCAAGCGATTCCATTTATTGATCGACATGTAACACTCGGTGGAGAGAGAAACCCACTTTATCAGGTGGGTAAACATTGTGCAGGATTCCCGTCCATCGTTGTTAAATGTTGGATCAAAAGTGCTTTGATCAACGGTGGAGGATCACCGATTAGTTTTGCTGATCGAGGGAACCAACAACCGTCAGATTGAAAGGTAAGATAAATGACGAAGAATCAACACGATAATATTTGTGGGAACGACGGACATGATAAGGAATTAACCAAAATTTAAACTCCTTTTTAATTCCATGAAAATTAAAAGGTTGACATACTGTGGCTAAATTAAGCAGTTCTATTAATTTAGCAGAATAACCAAGTTTGGAGGTAGATGACTGATACTCCAAAGGAAAACCAAGAAGAAGTTCCACTGGAACTTGAAGAAATCGTTTCTGGATTTGAACGATTGTCCATTACACCTGCACCCAGGCCACCATTTGTGGTATCAGAGTAGCCTACTGACACTGAACAGGATCTTAAGGATCAGAAAAAGAAATCAAACATGGCTTTCAATGTTGGAGGAAGAGGTGGTGATTGAAGAAGAGGAAGACAAGTTGCAAATGCTGAAGTGTTGGAAGCTATGCAACAGATGCAAGCTAGATTGGAAGCAATGAAAATGTGAAGAGATGAAGATGCTGGAGATGTTAGTGAACCTAAAGTGAAGCTGCAGAAGAAGAAACTGTAGATGTAACTCCTGAAATGAGATTCTTTAAGTCAGTATTGAGATCCACATCCAAGCCTAGACTTGAAGTTTCAATCTACACAAGAAGCTTAAGCCCTGAGGAATTGATAGACCGGATAAATGACATGGAGAAATTCTCCGATTATGAAGAAACAGAAGAAGAAAAGAAGGTGAAGTTTTCTATCACACAACTGAAGGGACATGCAACACTTTGGTGGGATGAAGTGCAGGCAGAAAGTAGAAGACTTGGCAAACAACCAATTAAGACTTGGAACATGATGGTGGCAAAATTGAAAAGTAAGTTTTTTCCAAGTGATTATCAGCAAACATTATTTAGAAAAATGCATAATCTTAGGCAGAAGTCTATGACAGTAAAGGAATACATAGAGGAGTTCTACAAAATGAGTATAAGAGCAGGACAAATCTAAGATACAGATGAGAAGGTTGCAAGATATGTGAATGGTCTCAGAATGGAGATCCAAGATGAGATAAGTGTATTTTCTCCTAAAATAGTAGAAGAGGCTTATCAGATGGTATTGAAGGCTGAAGAAAAACTCATGAGGAAGTAGTCTGCTAGAAATAGGGGTACTTTCCGAGGAAGGGGAAGTCAAGGTGGTGGAGGAAGATCTACATCACCTAGAGATGGAGCTAGCAGCAACTCAAGTCAGCATGCATCCATAGTAGGTGATGCAGGTGGCAGAGGGAGTTTTTCCAGAGGAAGACGAGGCAGAGGTAGAGGAAGAGAAATAAGATGTTACAGATGTAACAAGTTGGGACACAGAGCTTATGAGTGCCCAGAAAATATAGGAATGAATTAGAGGAATGCAATTGTTGCAAAAACTGAATAGGAAACAAGAAAGGTAATAGAAGAAGAGAATGTACTAGAGAAATGGGAATCTTTGGCAGTCAACAAAATTTTGTTAAAACTAGCTAAGGAAATTGTTGAACTAGCACAAAGAAAAACCTTGTTCAGTACTGTGTGCAAGGTTCAAGGGAAGTGTTGTCAGATGATAATAGAAAGTGGTAGTATATATAATTTGGTCTCCACAGAAGTGGTGGAGAAGTTGAAGCTGAAAACAAAGAAACATCCAACACCTTACAAGGTGTCATGGCTTCAAAAGGGATATCAGTTGGTAGTAAATGAGAAAAGTGAAGTGGAGTTGCAGTTAGGTAAATACAGAGACAAAATTTTGTGTGATGTGATGCCTATGGATGTGTGTCATATATTGTTGGGTAGACCTTGACAATATGACATAGGAGCTATGCATGATGGAAAGAAGAACACATACAAATTTAGCAAAGATGGTGTTAATCATACATTGCTGCCAATAGAAGAATAAGGTACATTAAAGGAACCTGATCGAAGGACCCTTTTGCTGAGTGGAAAGGAGTACTTATAGTAGATGGTAGAAGATGAGGTAAGTTTTGCATTGGTTTGCAAATCCAAGATAATAATTACTTCCACAAAAGTTTCTGATTTACCAAAGGAAATTCAAGAGATGCTGGACAATTATTGTGATATCATTGTAGATGATTTGCTTGATGAGTTACCACCCATTAGAAAAATCAGTCATCACATAGATTTGATTCCAAGAGAAAATCTACCTAATAAAGCAGCTTATAGGATGACTCCCACAGAGAATGAAGAGATCATGAAATAGGTTCAGGAAGTGTTAGACAAGGGACTGATTAGAGAGAGTTTAAGTCCTTGTGTAGCCTAGAAGGCCTTATTGTTTTGCACTTACCAAGTGAAAATGAGAGGGTTGGGATACTATGCATGCTTAGGTAAGGTAAGTGACCTTGAGCTATGTTTCAGGATTTTAGGGGAAAGGAAATAAGGAGGGGTTCCTTGGGTTTAGGCTCAGGTAAGGTTCCTTGGCCCTTTCTTTCTTCCCCTCAAAGAGGCTCAGGTAAGGGAGGGATAACCAACCTTTCGCTACGGGAAAGGCTAGTGCCAATAGTGTTGAGCCCAAAGAAAGATGGAGGTGGGAGAATGTGCACTGATTCAAGAGAAGGAGATGAGTGGAAAACTGCTTTTAAGACCAATGAAGGATTGTATAAATGGATGGTAGTGCCTTTTGGACTGTCAAATTCCCCTAGTACATTTATGAGACTTATGAATTAATTTTTGAAGGAATTTATTGGCAAATTTGTAATAGTATATGTGGATGATATATTAGTTTACAACAGATCAAAAGAGGAACATATGAGACATCTGAATTATGTCTTACAGAGGCTACAACAAGAAAATTTACTCATAAATTTAAAGAAATGTTCATTCATGAAGTGAGGAGTTAGTGTATTTGGGTTTTTTTTTTAATTTCTGCTGAGGGATTAAAGATGGATCTAGAGAAGATAAAAGCAATCATAGAGTGGCCTTCACCAAGAAGTGTCTTTGAGGTAAGAAGTTTTCTCGGTCTTGCTAGTTTTTGTAGGAAATTCATAAGGAATTTTAGTAAGATCAATGCTTCAGTTATTGATACAATAAGGAAGGGCAAGCAACCATTTAAATGGATTGTTGAAGCAGCAAATAACTTCCAGCTTTTGAAGAGAAAGATTACTGAGAAATCTATTTTGATTTTTCCTGATTCCAATAAACCTTTTCAAGTGAAGTGTGCTGCCAGTGGAGAAGCCATTGGATCTGTTTTGAGTAAGGAGGACATGCCGATAGCTTATTTTAGTGAAGAGATGAATGAGTCAAAGAAGAAATATTCTTCTTATGACAAGGAGTTTTATGCAGTAGTGCAATCTTTGAAAAAGTGGAGACATTACTTGATGCCTAAGGAGTTCATACTGTATTCAGATAACCATGCATTAGAGTACATTATGCAATAGCCAAAGCTTAACTAGAAGCATGCAAAATGGGTAGAATACCTTCAAAGTTTTAATTTTGTGTTAAAACATATAACTGGTCAATAAAATAAAGTAGCAGATGCCTTAAGTAGAAATGGCATTTTAGTTCAAGAAAGTCAATTTCAAGTGTTGGGTTTTGATTTTCTTAAAGAGTTATATGAGAAAGATCTAGATTTTAAAGAGGCATTTGAAGCTTGTAGAAATCTTGTTTCGTTAGACAGAAGCAAGTGGTTGGATTATTTCCTGCAAGAGGGACTGTTGTTTAAAAGAAATCAACTATGCATACGAAATTGTTCTATGAGAGAAAATTTGATTAAGAAGAAACATAGTAGTGGATTGGGAGGACATTTTGGTGTCGACAAGACTTATGAGCAATTGAACCGATTTTATTTTTGGCCAAAGATGAGGTCTGAAGTGGAAAAGTATGTGAAAAATTGTATAGTTTGTCAGTATGCAAAGGGAAGGAGCCAAAACACAAGTTTGTCTGTTCCATTACCTATTCCAGATGGCCTTGAGATATGGTAAGTATGGACTTTATTTTGGGTTTACCAAAAACTCAAAGGGGACATGATTCAATTTATGTAGTATTTGACAGATTTAAAAAATGGCACATTTTATTCCATGTTATAAAACTAGTGATGCTGCTCATATTGCTAATCTGTTTTTTAAGGAGATTGTAAGATTACATGGGCTACCTAAGAGCATTGTTTCAGACCGAGATACTAGATTTGTTGGAAATTTCTGGAGGACATTGTGGAAGAAGCTTGGAACTAAATTGAGTTTTATTTCTGCTTATCATCCTCAGACTGATGGACAGACTGAAGTTGTAAACAGAATCTTGGGTAATCTTCTGAGAAGTCTTGCAGGTGAACATCCAAAACAGTGGGATCAAGTATTGGCATAGGTAGAATATGCTTATAATGATCTCTTAATAGGAGTACAAGGTAGATTCCATTCCATATAGTTTATGGAATGCAACCAAGGGGAGTGTCTGAATTGAGAGATTTGGGAAAAGCTAAAATGAGAAGTGCTAAAGGAGAAGATTTTGCTACAGAAGGTCAAGCAATACATGAATAGGTAAAACAACAATTACAGGATAGCAACCTAAAATACAAGAGCAGAGTAGATTTGGAAAAGAGAGAAGTTAATTTTGAAGTTGGGGATTTGGTTTTGGCACACCTGAGGAAGGAAAGATTTCCAAAAAGGGAGTATAAAAAGCTAAAGTTTAAGAAAATTGGACCATGCAAAGTCTTGAGGAAATTTTCTGCAAATGCATATGAAATTGAATTACCCACTGATATTTGAATATCTCCAATTTTCAATGTTGCTGATTTGTATAGGTATGAAATTGGAGATGCAGATGACACAAAAGAGGGTCAAGAAGAACAAGTGACGCATGGAAAATTACCCCTGCGATACCCAGAATCGCAATCTATTCATGCACACGACAAATACATCAAAATAGTCCATATAAAATTTCAAATTGCTGACAGTAACTACAACTCAGCAATCGACACACCTTTACTCGAACACCATAGTGTAATTGCCAGCACCCATATATAAATTTAAATGGAACACCCTTCTCTTGATCGGACTATCAGTTACATTTTAATTCCCACACCCATTCAATTTTGGAAATCAACAATAATTGTGCACCCATTAACTTACCATTCGCTCTGTCAACATCCACACATCGACCTTTGGATCATCTTCATCATTCTCTGGCTCTGCGCAGAAACAGAGTTCTTCTGATCCACCAAAGAATCAGAATGGTTTTTCTGCATTCGACCTCAATAAATTCGGTTCAAGATTGAACATCCCTTCCACCCATTCTACAAATCGATTGCTCCAAGGCTTTCTGTGCATATATCAGTCAACCAAATAAACGCAGGATTGCCAGACTCAATCAACAACAATGGATTTTTAAGTAAACGATCAGCATTATTTGATCTCTCTCTTTCTAGGCTAGAGAATTCGTGCGTTTTAGTCATGCAGCCCTTCAAGCGTCCAAACATCTGGTTTCATGCTTGATGCCATGGCCAGGCAAACTATGCCATTACCAATATTCAATAAGTAGTTGCAATCGACCACAATGTAATCTTCTGAAATGGACTGTGAGGGTAGCAAAGGTCGAATGCAAAGAGAGTTTGTCGGGAAAGCAGAAGTCCAGGCCAATGCTAGATCCATCGCCCCATTGGACATGAATCAATGACCCCAATGCCTCTTTCACGGCATCATAAGCAATCTGTGGCAGGAAAATGATACCAATAAGCAATATGTGGAGAAAATTGATATCAATAGGCGTTCATAATCACGATTTGCAGCCACTACAACTGTCAATTGCTACTCCAGCGCCGAGGCGATGATTACAAACGGATCCAGTTTCAATTCAAAACAATTTTATGAACCTTGCGTCCACACCCTTTAATAAATGAATATGATAATCGAATCCTCTCTCAGATCCGATCCAACGGTGATTCAAAACAATTTTATGAACCTTTCGTCCAGGCCCTTTAATAAATGAATATGATAATCGAATCCTCTCTCCGATCGGATCCAACGGTGTTATCAGACCGAATATGCACTACAAAACAAAAGATATGTTTTTAATTCCACTCAGAGGTTCACCAAGTGTCTTTGCGCCAAGTTTCTGTATTAACAACTTTTACAGCTCACATCTTCAATCTCTGCCACGTTTGTCTTAATCATAGGGCTTTATTAAACACAATAACACATGAACAACTATCTTTCAAGCAATTACCCAAAGAAGCCAATTAACGAATCACACAGGCTCATATATAACAATGCATACAATCTCCAAAACAAACACAGATCAAAGTTCTTCAATCAATTACGCAAACACACAATTTCATCTTTGTCATTCGATTTGGGCAGAATACCGTTTCGCCCAAAATAAAACAGAACCTCACTTTTTTTCTAAATTATTCCAGAATTAACAATTTTAATACACAGTTACATTCATACTAAAATCAGAGCTTTCGCTCCTCACAAAACCTATTCTAATCTACCTGATCTATTTTTTTGCCTTCTAAGCTCATTAATCGATACAAATTGAATTGAACCAATTTAGGTTCAAATCCCTTTAATCACTCAACAAAGTCCTCAAATATCTCAACAAAATCCTAAAATCACTCTGGAATAACTAAGGATCCTCTCTGTCCCAAAATTAATGAAACTGATTTCTAAATTAATATTTAGAAAAACCTCTCATCCCTTTACATCCTCCACTACATCAGGACCAAATGCTCTCAGATTAAAATATAATTTAATCACTCAAAAGCCTATTAATATTTACATAATTTTAATATTTTCTCAAAAACATGAGACCCCTTAGTTTTAATAAATACAAAGAACTTTTCCGAGTCTATGCGCCTGCATCAACAAGATATTGATTGGGTAAAACAATTACCTATAGCAAAGGAATTAATGCCAGAGAGGATTTTGGACAAGAAATTGTTGAAGAAGACAAGAGGACAAGAGTATTTCTAGTATTTGGTCAAATGCAAGGATCAACCAATAGTTGAAGCTACTTGGATGACAGATGCCATGCTATAGAAGTTGGGCAATTTTGTAGACGAGCTCATGGACAGAAGCCCATGAAGAATTTTGTCCTCAGGAGTTTGACGCAGGAGCATGAGGCTTTAAGACAAAAGGCTTCGAATTTATTCCAAAAACACAAAAAAAGTTTACAAGCAAAGGAGTGGGATCCTTTAGTTTTCGATTTACAAGTTTTCTAGATCAGATTTGAGCTAGGATTTAGGGATTGATGATTTTATAATTAATTCAAGTTGTTTAGATTTAGTTGAGATTCTCGAGGAGAATATCAACCAAATTAGGTATTGTCTAAGATTAGATCGATTCGATCCTTTGATTAAGGATCTAATTGTTAGAATGAAATGGTATTTATGTAAGTTTCAAATGATTGAAAAGTGATTTTTTTGACTGACTAGGTTTGATTTGGCCATATAATATTAAGTGACAAGAATTATATCTCTGTGTATTTTTTGTATAATTGGTCAATCTCGGAGGTGTTGCATCACTCCGAAATATCTTTGAGTTATGTTGATTTACAGTTGGCTTTTGAACTAGAATGTGTAAGTATGGATTATATGATAAATATTGCGTTTTTGTGTTTTGAGATAACTTGGTTATGTTCTAAAAAAATTGGAGAATAAGGGTTGAGATAGGTCAAATGTAGCGGAAGTGTTAAGTTCAACAGAACAGAGAACAAGAAACCCTGAAAAGATTGTGTTAACCCAAAGGAGTCTCGAACCGTCCGATCTACAGATTCAAGAGATCTAACGGTCATCACACGCCAATAAGCTCGTGTGATAGTCAAGGAAGAAAGGTGGTTTTATCAATGAAGTTGTTTATCAGGTGAAGAAAAATTGGTAAGCAGTCTTTTGATTTTTCAAGTGATTCCATTTATTGATCAACACGTAGCACTCAGTGGAGAGAGAAAACCACTTTATCGGGTTGGGAAACATTGCGTAGGATTCCCGTCTGATATCACTGTTAACTGTTGGATCAAATGTGCTTTGATCAACAGTGGAGGATCACCGACTAGTTTTTTTGATTGGGGGAACCAACAACTGTCGGATTGAAAGGTAAGATCAACGACAGAGAATTAATGCAGTAATATTTGTGGGAAAGGCGGATGTGATAAGGAATTAACCAATATTTAAACTCCTTTTTAATTTCGTGAAAATTAAAAGGTTGACATATTGTGGCTAAATTAAGAAGTTATGCTAATTTAGCAGAATAGCCAAGTTTGGAGGTAGATGATTGATACTCCAAAGGTAAACCAAGAATAAGTTCCATTGGAACTTGAAGAAATCGTTTTTGGATTTGAATGATTGTCCATTACACCTGCACCTAGGCCACCACTTTTTCTTATGATATTTACATAATTTCATCCACAAGGGATGTCGAAAAACACATGGACAATGATCCAAACTTATATAGGAGCGCAACAAAATACAACTATAAACATAACAACAAAGATGCAACATAAATAAATTTTCATTTCATTAATATCACAGAACTGAAATATGCTTACAAGCAAAATGGAAATAAACTAGCTCAGGTGATGGTAGCTTATCTATAAGAAGAGATGTGGTGGCTACATGCCTCTGAACTATGTTACAATGTGGCTCAAGGGCCTTTTAATTATTGAACAACAAGGGGAAACTTTAAACAACCAAAAACCTAACCCTAGGAGATGGAACATGAAGGGTTTGTGGGCCCCATTGGGGTTAGTTGGGAAACCAACTTCCTGAGGTCGTAACTTGGTTATATGATCTCTGTTTGGTGCATACGATACCTCATTAGAAAGATCTATCTGAATACTACAAGATTTTCCAAAGATATGTAGGAATAGGCTTACTTTGGACCTTAAAAAATGTTGTTTAGGTTGTCAAAACAACTCCAAAATTTCAGGTCTCGAAAAATTGTTAAAAATATTAAATGCTTCTATAATCAAGGAAACTGATGAAACTGACTGGAGGTATAGGTGGAATAGGAAGGTGGCCATCAATATCCACCTATATCAATCATCCCCCCTTAGGAAGTAATGGTCCCCATTGCTTGCAAATCCTCCATGAGGTGAGGAAATTTCTATTGAACCTAGTCCCTAGTGAACCACTTGCCCTGATGAAGGAGTTAGCTTGCTTTGACAACTTGAGATAGTTGGATCCTTTGTTGGTGAGTGTTTTTGCTTTGTATGTCTATGATCATGTCAATTGTGGCCTGCTCGATGCAATTTGGGTAGATATTTGTTGGTGTCAGTTGCTCAACAACGTCACATGTTTCCAACAATGGGGGAAAGTATGGTCGTAGCCGATCCACATTGAATATTGGGTGTAGGCCAAGGAAAAATGGAATACTGAGCTAAAAGGAATTTTCCCCTACAACCTTGGTGATTGTTTACGACCCATATTAGAGTAGGTGAAGCTTGCGGTGGGGCCCACTGAGGCACACCTTCTTCAAATTTAACCAAACTTTGTCGCCCACCTCGAACTTGTGTGGCACTCAATGCTGATCATGACACTTCTTGTACTTAGCATTGGCTCTATCCACTATGTCATCGACTTGCTCGAAGATGTGATGAATGCGCTGAATGAAGCTGTTATCCCGTTCAACTTTGGACTAGACATGAGACGAATCAACTTGAGTAGCTGCAAATGGTATGGCCACATCAATGGGACATAGTGGCTGGAATCCCAACCCCACCTAAAAGGGGTTGTGGCCAGATGAGCTGTCAAGAGCTATGTTGTAGTTGTGTTGGAAATTGGGTATGCTTTCATCCCATGTGCATGGATGCTTCAAGTTTTACATGCATAAAATGTGCACGATCATCTTGTTGATGACCTCTATTTGGCCGTGGACTTAGTGAGCTTGGTATCCAACATTGACTATAGGCATGACAAAAATGTACTCAGGAACCTGCTATCCTGATCTAAGATAATGGACTATGGGATCTGTTAGCACTCCATAATTTCCATGACTGTAAAGGAATTGTATAGGTAACCACATAACCACTTTTAAGTTTAGAAGCTAGCCCTTCTAAATCAGAGAGGGATCTCTTTGTCAGATTTAGCTTTGTTATGGTGGGATTTTACTCTAGATATAAGGTTTAGAATTTGGTTTTTTGAATTGTTTGGTTGAGGTTGAAATGTAAGGCCATTGGGAAATGGAGTCAAAGTCTTAGAGTGATCAAGTGCATGAATATCATACCAGAAATAATAGGGCAAGATAGGCAAGCTGTTGGATCTTCAGAGCTTGATGGAGTGATAGGGAGGAAAAAGGTTCATAATCAACTAAAGATAGAGCAATTCAGAATTCTATACTCAATTTTAGTTAGAAAACATATATATTGATTAAAAGCCAGGGCATAGTGTAATTAAACAAGTTCAACTCATAATTTTATTTTGAGCAATAGAGAAAATAAACACATATGAAAAAACAAAGATATTACATAATTACAAGTAGAATAAACAACATCAATTAACCCTGACACATGAACCCAGGAACAATGTCTGTATTAATGAAAAATGATCACTTTAGCTCGGTGAACAACTTTACATCAAATGGTAGTCCTTTCTTGCTACAAGTCCCAACATTTGTACTTTGATTTGGGATGTACTTATACAAAACTGTAAAAAATATCT
Source organism: Pinus taeda (assembly GCA_000404065.3). Classification (NCBI taxonomy): domain Eukaryota; kingdom Viridiplantae; phylum Streptophyta; class Pinopsida; order Pinales; family Pinaceae; genus Pinus; species Pinus taeda. The sequence continues at coordinate 16,814 of APFE031650327.1, read as the reverse complement.
TGAGTGAAAACCTCAAGATGTCTTACAAAATATCTTAAACTGTTTGTAAAAATAGAACAAAAATATAGATAACTGAAACAATTGATATGGCACTATCTTCGAGGCTTGTTGTTAATGACCGGGCCTGGGAAAGTTCTGCTCTATCACTGAAGATAAAACAATTTTTAGTCCAAAATTTGACATAGCTAGTCCCATCTTTCTTCTTCTGGAATTAGCATTTTAACCAATTTTCTGTAAGTATCATCTACCTCGGTGTATTTCTGGAAATTTGGTTTGACTAGAAATAGATGCTTGATTTCAGCTCTGATAAGTAGATCGAATTCCAAAGCCTCCATGAAAGCTTTTCCTATGATTGAGCCTTTGATAGCTGAAAATTTTGATTTGTCCTGGGTTATTGGGTATAACTTCTGCTTATAATATGATAGAGGCACTAACTTGTCTACAATTGCCTTTAGTCCTGATAGTCCTTTCAAATGTAAAGCATTGAATTTATTATGAAACTTCTAGATGCTAGTCTCCAAATGCTGGCACTTGTTTTCCAATTGTACTAGCAAGTTTTTTTTAGTAAGGACACTCCTGACTTCCAAGATAGTCTTTGTCCTATCTGCAATTTCAAAATCTACTAACTCGTCCTTGGTTTTTGAATTCAAAATTTTAATTTAGGTGCTAGCTTCCCCTAGCCTCTGTCCCAAGCTGTTTCTGACTCCTTCCATTAACTCCTTTGATCTCTGTATTAAGTCCTCTTGTTCAAATATTATCTCAATTGAAGGCTAGATTTCCATGGTGGTCTCATTTATCTCAACCCATATGCATTCTTTAGCTTATGCTAGTGTTTGAGCCAACCCATATGCATTCTTTAGCCTATGCTAGTGTTTGAGCCATCACAGACTCATTCTCTAGCTGGATAATCCTTTGGGTTAACCTGAGAGATTTATGTAGTTCTGCTATTATGAATGATCTATCTTCAATTTATGATCCTGCAAAGTTTTGAGTTGGGTTCTTAATTTTTCAATTTCTTTCCCTCTGATGGACAAGTCTTGCATAACTTTAACCAAATCATTTGGGGAATTTGTAGTCTACGCTTCTGTTGTTGTTGATGTAGATGCTTCTGCTATGGTTGCAACTGAAATAGGCATTGATGTTATAGGAACTATGGCTAGCTGTGATGACTGCTCCTTTTCCTTGAGTAGACTTTCCATCTCTACTTCCATATCCTTAATCTGACTACTTTGTTTAATTATTATCTTGAACATGTTCTCTTTTTCTTTCTTAAGCTCCCCAACTTCTTTAGCTTGGGGATTCTTAGTGGAGGGAAGTTTGAGTTGTTTCCTCAATGGCTACTACGTTTGCATTTTTCCTCCTCACAGTTTCTTCTGTTGCTTTTAGATCTTTGGGGTCATACCCCAGTTTAATTACTAGGTCCTTGTGTCATTAGCCAAAGATGAGATCTTTTCATGTTTTAATTGTGATTGTATGTTTCTAATTGAGGCTTGCAACTTGGAAGTTGTCATGGAAGTGTTGGTCAAAATAGAGTACAACATTTCACTAGTTTGTTTATGTAGGTCGATTTGGTCAATAGGGTGTAAGGTTCAAAATTTGGTTTTATGAATTGTTTTGTTGAGGCTGCAAGGTAAGGAAATTGGGAAATGGATTCAAAGTCTTAGAGTGATCAAGTGCATGAATATCAGACCAAACATAACAGGGCAAGGTAGGCAGGCCGTTGGATCTTCAGAGTTGGATGGAGTGATAGGGAGGAAAAAGGTTCATAATCAACTAAACATAGAGAAATTAAGAATTCTATATTTAATTTCAGTTAGAAAACATATATATTTCTTAAAATCCAAGGCATAGTGTAATTAAAAAAGTTCAACCCATAATTTTATTTTGAAGAATAGAGGAAAGAAACACATATGAAAAAACAAAGATATTACATAATTACAAGTAGAATAAACATCATCAATTAAGACTGACACATGAATCTGAGAACAATGTTTGTATTAATGAAAAATGATCACTTTAGCTCGGTGAACAACTTTACATCAAATGGTAGTCCTTTCTTGCTACAAGTCCCAACATTTGTACTTTGATTTGGGAAGTACTTATACAAAATTATCAAAAAATATCTTGAGTGAAAAATGTAGAAATTCTGCATCTTCTCTACAAATTTATGTAGAAAATCTGACTGTAGATTAACTTGATAATGCAATATACCAAAGAAAAATACTATAATATACTTCTACTATCAAACTTGTGGAAGCTTAAAGATCGAGCTGAATTAGAGCTAAACACATATAAACAAAAGAAGAAGAATCAATACACATGAAACACAGAAAATACTTGGGGGAAATCCTCAACTAAAAACCTCACTATCTGTATTATCATACAAGGTGGAAATATATCAGAATTACACAAAGCCTTAGCTCTCATAGCTAGCCAGCTCTTAGCACAATCCTCCTGGATGTTCACAGGTAAGCAAGGCTTCTCACAAACCTTCTCCTCTACCCTCAAAGCCTCCTATTTCCTTGCGCAGTTTCTCCTGGGTGATCCTCCTGTTACCAAGTGTAACATTGATCACTCACACTGATCTCACACCCTGTAAAATTGTGCAATCTCAAGGAACCTTACCTTGACTGCATGGATGAGTTTCCTTTATAGGAAAACACATGCAACTGATAGTAACATGTCCTTGACATTTAGCTCAACTGGGTCTTTCTCATAATAGACATGCATGAGTTTTTGATGAGAGAATCTTTAGTTATGTGGAGTACCCTTGTTGAGTGCATGCATGCATCAACTGATTGATAACTCACAATTAGTTCCTCAAATAGTTTGGAACTAATTAACTGGACTTAACTCAATAAATCGAGCTAACTAATTACAACTCAAATATAACTCAATCTTATCTCCTTAATTAAGGGATAATCTCCTTAATTTAAGGGATAACACTTGCATGACTTCAGAAAGACTTCTAACTTGAATTTCTCCAACTAATTAATCCATAATGAATTAATTAATTAATTCCAAGAAGCTGGTGAGACTAAATTCAAATTTTAATTTAAGGACAAATTAAAATTGGAATATTTTGGATTCTATTTTTGTCATTTCTTGTTGCTATTTTCAACACTCCCTCTCAACAAGAAAGGAATTCAACTCGATCCCAATTCTGAACCTTTGGAATGTTTTGCATGCAACACTTCTCTCTAGTGTTGTTGCTCCAACAATCTCTAGAAACAAAAAAACATCCAACTTGAATCAATATGATGCATATGTCATCAAAGTCTCTCATTGCTATTGCCTCTGTCAACTGAAAACTCTGCGCTTCTATTGACTCAACCTTTCTGCACAGTTGTCAATCCTTCTCTATGCTCTTCAGTATCTAATTTCTCTAGCCTCTGTCACTTTGATCTCTGACTGCATCAATCCCACTGATTCCTCCCGCTACTATGTACTTTGGGCTCTCGTTGTTAGTGTCAGTCTTTGCAACCTTCCTCCAATGATCAAAAACGCTCTTACAAAGTGATTTTAAGGTGTCAAGGTCAAATTTTGTCATTTCAGTGAGTCTTCAAGCAAAATTTGGTCACTAGGCATTAGGTATAGGGTTTGATTTTACCCTTGTCAAAGTTTTCCAAATCATCGTTCAGCTGAGTGTACCATCATTCAGAGAGTTTTCATTATCATGTCAAGTGCCACTGGGTCATTTTACACCTTGTTCATGCTTAAGTTGCGCATAGGTAAGGTCATTTCCCTCTCTTAGGGTTTTGAAGGCAATTTCTCTTGGGCGGTCAAATCATCGGCAAAACTGGTATCCTGATGTTCATACACCTTCCCCTATCCTTAAAGTACCTTATCAAACACTTCCCATCACTGAGATTCCCCAAATTCCTCATTTTCGCACAAACCCTAGTTTCTTGCTACAACCTGGCAAATTTCTAGGTTGGACCTGTGTTTTGCCCTTTTGGACTCCTTCCCCTCACTGAATTTCAGAGATTACACTTTTCCCTACTTCCTAACATCCCTCCCTACTTCCCAAAATTCCCTCAAGAATTTATAAGTTCCCTATCCCCTTCATTTCACTTCATTTCGACAAATCTCTTGTTCCACACATCGGGGTAGGTTTCACTCAAATAATGTTTCTGAGCAAGGAAAGATGAATTTAGGAAAAATGAGAGAGGTTTTTATCCACAATATTCCAAGGAAGACAAACCTCCTTCACTTTTTACACAGGTGTCATGGTTTTGGATAAATCTCAAAAATATAGTTGCCTCAGGAGAATTGATGCACCTCTCAAGTGACCTTGGGAAAATCAACTTTTCTCCTAGCTCAGTTGGCCAAATGAATTTCTTGATGAGTCAAATGATAACTAGAGACCAATATATTTCGAATGAGCTATCATGAGCTCAATTGGGAGTTGAGGAAGGCATTCAAAAGTTGACTGTAACATCACTCTGCCTTTAGGCAGCCTCATTTGGCACATTTTGACCAGTGTTGGGAGATTTGATTTTTGATAGGGAAAATTAACTCCAAATTAAAACATTATAGTTGGGTTGGAAAGTATACTCAACGACCTTTCCAATGAGATATCCTGTACCCAATTTGGACACCAGGAAGGCCTCCAAAAGTCTCCTGCAAAAACAGCTATGCACAGGCTATATGTGCCACGCCACTTCCCTGTGCGCCGCGCACTGGCGCGACGCTAAAAATCTAGAGCTCCAAATGAAGAAAGGTTTAAATTTTTGGATTCAGCATAAAAAATCATGAACAATGGTATTTGGGCAAGAAATTTGGAGCATTTTTGAGGCATTTTTGGTCCTTTGACAAATTTTTGTGCACAAACAGGTTTTTTCTCCCTGTGCGTCGCGTCACTGGCGCGACCCTAAAATTATAGAGCTCCAAATGAGGAATGGCTTGGATTTTTGGATTCATCATGGAAAATCACGCCTACTGGTGTCCGGGCAAGAAATTTTGACAATATTTGAGTCTCCAAAAGGTCAAAAAACACCCAAAAATGGCCTCTCTGCCACTTTTTCGACACACAGGAAGCAGTCTTGGGAGAATGAATATTTGGAGGGGAAAATGAGCACAAAATTCAAAAATTCTAGTGGGGTTAGAAAGTAGACAGGACAGGCTTTCGAAAAAGCCCACTTGGGAACATTTTTGACACATGGAAGTGCCCCAAAACAGGCCCCAAAGTAGCGTGATGCACAGAGAAAATGGCCCGACGCACAGAGGAAAAATTGCCAATTTGCTTTTGTTTCGTGAAATTTCGGTTCGCGACTTCTCCAAGTGGGCCGCTCATCTACACTTCGGTTTTTTGGCACCAAAGGTGGCATTTAAAATGTTTTTTCTCCAGATTGGCTTCTATCCAAGTGGCGAAGGAAGGCAAATGGTCACCCAAGCCAAATGTCATGTTTGCAGCGCTGCACCTGTAGCTGATGGTTGGCTCTCCATCTCCATTTTCAATGATTCGAGTAACTCCCCAACCCTTGGGAATTCTATCTCTTCCTTACACATTCTATATATTGTATGCAAACTATTTACAAAGGGTTGGTTGGCTTGTAACTTCTGGGAGACTATGGGAAAGAAACTTTGTTTCTGCACTGTATATTTTTACAGAGAATTAATGAAAGGCAGCGGCTTTGTTTCATGAGATTCCTGTGGTTGTGAGTGTAGCAAGTGTTTATCTTATGTTTCATATGTATCTCGTTATGTTTCATAGTTCATTTCGCATTCATTTCTGGTGAAATTTTTCGAGTGAGATTAGTTAGAATTCAATTCTATTGCTCGACCTGTGGGAAAATTTCATGTGCAGTGTTTCATTCTTTTGTTGAAAAGGATTCATGTTGTCCATGCCCTTTTCACCTTCTTAATCAATCCCTCAATTTCTTTGTTATGTTCCATAGTTTCATTTCGTATTCATTTCTGGTGAGATTTTTCGAGTGAGATCAGGTAGAATTCAATTTTATTGCTCTACCTCTGGGAAAATTTCATGTACAGTGTTCATTCTTTTGTTGAAAAGGATTCATGACACCCATGCCCTTTTCACCTTCCTAATAAATCTTTCCATTCCACCATATTTTAAAAGTAAATTGCTATGCTTTCAGCCTACCTTGCCTCACGAAATAATCTGTGCCTTTATGTTAAGGTCTCTGTTCATTGAGGTCCAGTGGTCCCATAACATCCCAGAAACACAGTGATTGATAAAAATCACTCCTTATATTCATTTCCACTTACTAGCCTAAGACAAATAGTCCTTTGAAAGTCATCTCAGTCCTTTCCATTCATCTATTCACTAAGTGTGACTCGGAGAGAGCCCTCTCCTGTTTTGGTAGGGCTAGCTACCAGACTGAACGTGGTTTGTGGTTACCCTGAATTTTGCCTTCTTTCAGCCTGAGGCAAATTTAGGTGCTAACACCCGTATCAAGGTACAATCCATGAGATAAAACCTCTCAATGGACCTTGGCCAATTTCAGCCTTCTTGGGACTATCACTTCACATCACCCCACCTCACACCTGGACGTATGGATGCATGTGATCCCTCTGCTGACTCTAATTGTGTCTCCTCCAAAATTGTCTGAGACTTCTTCTGGGACTGTATGTTGACAGGTAATTTACTCTCCCTCTCAACCACCAAGTCTCTAACATTTGCCTTGCTCCTCAAGACTTTGCATGCATCTTGAACCTCAAGAGCATACAGGTTCTTAACTCGTGAACTGATCTGTTTCACCTATCCCGTGGTGATGTGTCTAAGGAAAACCTTTCCCTTACTAAAGACAACATCGTAGCCTTTGTCCTCCAACATCGCGATCAATACCAAATTATTCTTCAGTCTAGGCACATACTTCACATCTGTCAAGGTGATAAGAGCTCCATGCTCCCTTTGAAAAGCAACCGTGCCCACTCCTGAAACGCTATACCTTTCATCGTCACCCATCTCTATGTGCATTTTGAGGTCTTTCTCCTCCAAGGCACTAGATAAACTTTTATCGCCGATCATGTGGAATGAGGCTCCATTGTCAAGATACCAACCACAACCCATCATCGATGACACCATGCATGCGATGAGGGTGAAGTCCATTTCGAACTGAGAGGCTAATGCCTCACCTTCCAATCCTTCTGAAGGTCCCTTCTTGGACTTATTTGATGTGAAATTAGTCGCATAATGACCCATCTCGTGACAATTAAAGCATCTCACTTTAGACTTGTCAACCTTCTTCCCTCCATGAGAAGAATTAGATTTTGAATGGGAAGCCTTCTCCTTCCCTTTCCTTTCCTTACTTGCTAAGGCTAGATTTTCTTCATCATCATCCTTGGATGAAGAACCATCTCGTGTGCTCCTCCTGATCTCCTCCTGCATGAGATCCAACCATAGTCGTTCCCAATCCGAAAATTTCTCCCTTCCATTCATAGAGTCCTGGTAGCTATTCCAGCTCTTTGGAAGGCCAAGGAGAGTGAGGCTCACCATATCATCATTAAAATTAGTTATTCCCACACTTCCAAGCTCATCTCTACAGGTGGTGAGCTTGTTCAGATATGTGGAAATAGTATCACCATTATCCATCTTGATTCTTCAAAGCTTATCCTTGAGTGCAAATTTCCTCTGGTTGCTACTGTTCTGGTAGAGGTCCCTCAATGTCTTCCACATTGAATATGGAGTATCCTTTGGTGGGCTCCAGTATTGCAGCAATAATGCTGCAACTCCTGGGACTCCCTTCTTTGCTTTTATCAACCCGATTGTTCGTAACAAACTTGGAAGCGACGGTGCTGTATGCACAAGTACTAGCTCTTGTCGTAGCTGTCACCTGGTCAGCTGGCACAAGTCTGCTAGGGGATTTAGCCAAATTTTATAAGTTCTCAGAAGAAGCTTTTAAATGATGGATGAAAGCTAACTCAAAGGGAGTTAATCTACTTGCAAAAAGAAACTGAAAGCCAAAGAGAAATGCAAACCCTAGCAAACCCTAATTCTACCAGCTAGTTCTACTGATGCAAAAATGAGAATGCAAACTACTGAATGAGATGCCATTGACTTCAAAAAGGGAAAATGCATATGTCTTAGACTACTTTTGTCCTAGAAAGTATCTTTTTGTATTTTTTTGATTAAGTGTTGATTTTCACATGCATATGCTTGAACTGTGCTTCATTGTGCAGGAGTGGATCAAGGAAGAGGAATGATTGGAAATAGTTGGAGAGGCTCAGAGGGAGTCTAAGGAGTCCCAAACACTCTTCCCCAGAGTCTCACAAGGTTTGGCTATCAGGAAACCTCACTTGTGAGCTTCTACAGGAAGTCTGTAGGGGTTCTACAGGAAACTTCAGGATTTCTACAGGAAACTTCAGAACTTCTACAGGAAACTTCAGAATTTCTACAGGATGTTTGGAAGTCGGTTTTTAGGAGGTGGATGAGTGAGGGAAGGTGCATGGATGGATCTAGAGGTAGGATAGGGGTCTAAAAATGGCCTAAGGACTGGTGGGTGGATCGGTGAAGAGGTGTAGAAGGTTGACTTGGCTTGAAGACGGCTAAGGCAATGATGAGCAAGGAGGTAAGGTTTCGTAGACACAAAGGATAGATGGGAAAAGGGCAGCTTAGCTACGAGATAGAACAAGAGGCTTAGATGATGCTTTGGGAGGATGGATGAAGGAAGAAGATGCCCTGCACGGTGGGCCTTGATCAAATCAGCAAAGACATGCAAATGATCAAATCCTAAACTAGTCTATTCTATCCATCAATCAACATAAATGAGCAGCAACTTTATTTGGGAAGAAAACCTTGTACACCATCTATGTAAAGAAACATTTCAGATGTCCAAACCCATGACTAATCTCTGCAAATAAAACAGGCACACTAAAAGATTGCATAAACAAGCAAACTAGTGTTTTTGTGAGGCAGCATTGTTTCCTAAATTCCAGCCCCAAATCCAATAAGGCCGAGGTGAAACCAGGAGTGTGGTTGTCTCTTTTCCTTGGAGATCTTGCTGTTATTATCCTACCAAAACATGTAATCCAAAGTCATTCATAAACAATGATCTATTCCAGCAACATAACGAAATCTACTTAACAACAATGTGTTCAAATGCATAAAGGAAGAAACAGTGATACGTAAAGCAAAAGCAATAATACAGAAAGGAGGTCCTAGGCTCTCAGGTTGGGCCCAACCCTGAGAGCTTTGGCTCCTATGAAAAACTCAGATTTGATAGGAAACCAAACTGCCTCATTATCAAAAGAATCATAACAGTCATGCCAAAAATGGCTACAAAGGAACAAAATAAAGCTGCAGCACTGAGGTGCAAAGTACACAATAGTTTCAAAAGTCTTTTTACGAAGGTTGAGGCCTCAACATTTATAGATCATGAGGGACCTAACTAGCCTCCTCAATCTGTGGAACTCGGCTGTAAAACTGTGAGTCAAACTGTCCCTTTCTAAATGCTGATTGGCTACCTTCTAGATTCGGTTTGGTGGTCTTTGGAGCTTGGAGTTGGAGGTGAAGATCCCGAGGAAGGGTCATTGAATGCCATAGGCACCCCTCCTTCAATTCCTCACTTCAGGCTTGGCTTCCTTATAGCTCATGATTGCTTTGACTTTGCTCCAATATATGTCAAAAACCTGAATAGACACGTGTTAACCACCTAGGAAAAGTAACTTCCCTTATTCGTACCAAAGACACAAACATACTAAAAATAATGCATAAACTATAGAAAATAATGGATTTGAACAAGGACTGAACAATGAACATTAGGCCAAATGAGCCCAAATTGTTACCAATTTTGGGGCTCATCATCACCCCTCTGCTAAAAGGGTTTCTCATCCCTGAGCAACTAGTCCAGCTCCTCGTCTTTCATTGCTTTGATGGCCACTCTCACATCCCAGGATTTTGAAGTAGTGTCCTCCACACTGTCATGAAATTCGGCCTTCCTCTCCACTTCTTCCCACTGCTTATGCTCCTCCTCTTCTGAGCCTCCCTCTAATAATCCCAAAAGCAAGGGTGGACTTAGCTTGAGGCCTATCCAACTAGCTTGGAGGTTCTGCATAGACTTCTTGTAGAGAGGTACCCGTGCCAAAGCCTCCCTCATCCAAGTTCGAGTGATATTCTCGAATTTTGAGGCTGTGGGACAATTGTTCCACCTAGGGTGCAAGTATGAACACAATTGTCCCCAAGTAACCTCTCCATATCCTCGAAGTGTGCTATGGCCTGGGCCTGACGATCCATGTAATCTAATAATCCCTGAGAATTGGTTGCTAGGTGCTGGTTAGCGGATATCAGTGTTGTGGGGTCCCCTGGCTCTGCTCTAATCAGCAGTGGTTCATGTAACTCCCGGTCCATGACATTCCTGACCTCAGTTGCTCTCTTCTCTTCGT